>JALPQI010030682.1:0-170000 GCA_025490895.1 Thaumatotibia leucotreta | reverse complement strand
GCGCTCGAGTTGGGTGAGTGTTGTATCCGGCGACACGTGCCAGCTGCCAGCAGCTGATCGCTACTGCGTACGACGCGGCCGCGACCCACAACGTGAGGCAAGGTTCTGTCGTTGTTCGCGGCGCGGCTGCCGCATCCCGCCAAAATGGTTGTATCCAGCGACATGCCAGCTTTCAACAGCTGATGTCGCATCCTAACGCTACATTCTTATAACGAATTGGCTTAATTCGGCTTGGCTTGATGAGACTGAATCTTTTCTAGAATAAATATGCCACATACACGCACACACACGCACACACAAACACACACACAGACACACACACACACACACACACACACAGCCACGAACACAAATGTAAGTTTTTTTGTAATTAGCGTAAAATGAGATTTAAAGTAGTAGTGTTTTGAAATAAAACTATGAAAACGGATAAACTCGCGTATATTAACTAATTTTAACTTCATTCCGACGTTTCAAACACTTTACAGTTAGTAGTGTTTTCTTTTTTTGTGTTTTAGATACTCTTTCTTTTGTCTAATGTGAATTATAATCTACCTGTACCTATTTTTAACCTAAGGAAGAGCGGTGCCTCCCAACACAAGCATGTATTTGCTTACCGGGCGACACCGTCCCCCTTTGTCTATAGCAGTGTATTTATGAAATAAAGAAATTAGAATCCCGCCACCGTGGCGGCACGCTCGAGTTGGGTGAGTGTTGTATCCGGCGACACGTGCCAGCTGCCAGCAGCTGATCGCTACTGCGTACGACGCGGCCGCGACCCACAACGTGAGGCAAGGTTCTGTCGTTGTTCGCGGCGCGGCTGCCGCATGTCGCCACCGTGGCGGCCGCGCTCGAGTTGGGTGAGTGTTGTATCCGGCGACACGTGCCAGCTGCCAGCAGCTGATCGCTACTGCGTACGACGCGGCCGCGACCCACAACGTGAGGCAAGGTTCTGTCGTTGTTCGCGGCGCGGCTGCCGCATGTCGCCACCGTGGCGGCCGCGCTCGAGTTGGGTGAGTGTTGTATCCGGCGACACGTGCCAGCTGCCAGCAGCTGATCGCTACTGCGTACGACGCGGCCGCGACCCACAACGTGAGGCAAGGTTCTGTCGTTGTTCGCGGCGCGGCTGCCGCATGTCGCCACCGTGGCGGCCGCGCTCGAGTTGGGCGAGTGTTGTATCCGGCGACATGCACGTTAGAGTGTCCCGTCAATGTATGGAAAAAAAAAATTTGAGCTACAGTTTCCCGAGAGGCATCAATTTTTTTGTAAATTTACACACATTCCGAAATGAGTAAAAAAATTAAAATATATGTCATCTTTAGGGCTCTACCGCAATGTAAAGATTTGATTTTTTTCTATTTTTACGAAAAAAATTATATGCCAAAATATGTTTACATATAATTGAAGTATTTTTTTTATAAAAAAAAAAAAAATATATAGGAAAAATATAATTTAAAAAAATCCATATTACATTAAATATTTTTTCTTCTCATTTTTAATTTTATAGCTTCTCTTAAATCTATATTGCATGAAAAATATCGTTTTTTAATTTTCAGCACAGGGAGCCGAATTAAAAACATTTTTATTTGAAAACTTCAAACGATGGTAGAGCCCTAAAAATTTAGTCTAATTTTTTTTTATTATTTTTCCCGTAATCTACAATTTATTTAGAGGCTTTTGGCAGGTCTCGCGTAAAAAAGTCAAATTCGGAACACTCTAATTGCACGTGCCAGCTGCCAGCAGCTGATGCGCTACTGCGTACGACGCGGCCGCGTTAGCCAAGTCGCCCATCGCTAACGCTTCGTAGTGTATAGTAGTTGTATCCGGCTGTAAAGGCATTCCTCACTCCGACAAAAAAGAAAAGAAAAACAATCAATCGCATCCCAATGATACTTAGTCATAACGAATTGGCTTAAAACCATGACCTAAGACGAGACTGAATCTTTTCTAGCATTAATATGCCACGGACACACACACACACGCACACACAACACACACATTCACACAGTCACAAATGTGAAAAATGTGAGTTTTTTGTAATTAGCGTACCGGGCGGCACCATCCCCCTTTGTCTATAACAGTGTATTTACGAAATAAAAAAATTTAATTGAAATTTGAATCGCCACCGGCGGCGGCGCTCAAGTTGGGTGAGTGTTGTACAGTCAAAGACAAAATAAGGTGTACACAAATATGTCCCAGTGCACTCTAATTCTGTGTAATAAGAACGTCGTAACATATTTATGAGCGGATTGTTTCGATACTTATTTTTACACTTGACTGTAGTAGCAGCTATACGCTTAGCCAAGTTGCCCATCGCTAACGCTTCGTAGTGTATCGTAGTTTTCCCTCTCTGTCACTCTTTCGTATTAGTGCGACAAAGACAGTTAGTTGCCTTTCGTTTACGATTGACGATTGGCAACTTGTCTAAGCACCCTGATGCGCTACTGCGTACGAAGTGGTGACGTGACGTTGTCTTGGTGACAGACCGTGGGATTTTAATGGGTAGACCAGGGCCCCATTAGCCCTGGGCGTTCCACGTAAAATAAGATGAAGATGGGCTGTTCCCGGTAACTTCCTGATGTAAATAGGGAAAGTTATCCTTTGCGATTGTTCCCAAATAGTAAGAATTGGGAAAGTTTCCGGAACGGCATATCATTAGCTACGCTACACACTGAGCTCAGAATTTTAGTATTTGGGCATTTTCGCGAGAAGAGATCCAAAAAAAATTTTTTTTAAGGTAGGTAAATTTAATGTTTTTCCTACTCAGAATAAAGAGTTCTTTCAATCTAGGAGAAAAAAAGTACAAGAAAAAAATGGTCCCACATTTTTCATACCTTTTTGATAGGTTTTATGTGGAAACTAGCTGGATTAACTACAGTAATAATTAGTAAAATACCATATTTGTCTTAGACAATCAAAGGACACATGTATTCATTTGTTCAAGTAAATAGACAAAAATAGAAAAGCATAGACAATATAAACATACGCAGAATAAGAGAATGGCCAGTAAGTGGCGCTCAGGTTATATTATTAAAACCTGTTTAGTTTATGTTCCAACACCTGCCCTTGAACTAAACAGTTTTTAAACCAAGATTAGAAACACAATTTAAATGTTTATCTTTACACAAAGGCTTAGTTAAAACATCCGCAGGCATTTGATCCGTAGACAAGTATTCTAAGTTAATAATTTTATCACTCACAACTTGCCGCACATAATGATGTCGAATGTCTATATGTTTGCTTCTGCTATGATTGATTTGACTATTGCAAATCTTCTGCGCTGACTGACTATCGTTATACAAAGTAATAGGTAAGCATTTACCTAGGCATTCATGTAAGAAAGTCCTGATGAATGCAGCTTCTTTAGCTCCCTCGCATAGTCCCATGTACTCCGATTCTGTCGAAGATAAAGCTATGGTTCTTTGCTTACGACTCTCCCATGACACAGCCGAATTGCTTATCTTGAACACGTAACCTGTATACGAGCGTCGGTCCAGCGGATTAGACGCCCAATCTGCATCTACATATCCTGT
Source organism: Thaumatotibia leucotreta (assembly GCA_025490895.1). Taxonomy (NCBI): domain Eukaryota; kingdom Metazoa; phylum Arthropoda; class Insecta; order Lepidoptera; family Tortricidae; genus Thaumatotibia; species Thaumatotibia leucotreta. The sequence continues at coordinate 166,470 of JALPQI010030682.1, read as the reverse complement.
AACAGATAAGGTTGATTTCTCATATTGTAAGGAATAGTCTATAGTTCCTTTCAAATATCGAAGAACACGCTTCGCTGCTTTCCAATGCATCTCAGAATAACAGTTGTTGAACTGGCTCAATAGGCTTGCTGCATGTGCAATGTCGGGTCTTGTGCACACCGCTAAATACATGATACATCCAATCATACTTCTGTACTTGGACTCTGGATCACAGTGTTTTCCTTTTTCAAATTTCAAACCAGTCTCCAAAGGTGTACTCACAGGCTTGCAGTCTGTCATATTGAATTGTTCCAATACCTTTTGTATATAATTTTTCTGATCAAGAGTAATTTTGTTTTTATCTTGAGTCAATCTCATGCCCAATATATGCGTAGCACGACCAAGGTCCTTCATCTCAAATATTCTCATCAATTCTGTCTTCAGCTTTCTCTTTTCCTCTGTATCTTTGCTAAAAATCAAAATGTCATCCACATATAATGCTAGTATAATGAGATTACCAGTAGAATCCGATTTAATGTAAACACAGGGTTCGCTGAGTGATTTTCTGAACTTGAGAACCTTCAGGGCATTATCAATTTTGTCATACCAGGCCTTCGATGCCTGTTTCAGTCCATAGACTGCTTTGTTAAGTCTAAACACGTAGTTTTCTTTACCTTTTACTTTATACCCATCTGGCTGTTCCATATAGACAGTCTCCTTTAAGTCACCATTGAGAAACGCTGTCTTAACATCCATGTGGTCAACATTCATGTCTAAGTTGACTGCCAGGGCAAGTAAAGTCCGTATTGTCGAGTATCTTACCACAGGCGAATAGGTCTCATTGTAGTCTATGCCATATTCCTGGGTAAAACCCTTAGCTACGAGTCTAGCTTTATAACGAAGTAACTGACCTTCTAATCCAAGTTTCTTCTTGAGAATCCACTTACATTTTACAGCTTTCTTTCCAGCAGGTAATGATGTCAATGTCCAGGCTTTGTTCTTTTCAAATGACTTGTACTCATCTACTATAGCTTCCCACCAGTATTCTTTTTCTGGTCCTGACAGCGCTTCACGAATAGTCTTTGGTTCAGCACCTTGACTTGCAGCTGTCATAGCAATAACACTATTAGCGGAGTCATATTCACTAGAACCTCGATCCGTAGTCATATTAGGATCCCATGTAACATCATTTGGGTCATCTTGATAACTGATACCAGATGTGCTCAGCTCATTTTCGGATATTTCAAGTACTTCGGAAACATTATGTACTTCTGGTATTTTGGTTACATCAGGTACTTTAGGTACATCAGGTACTTCAGGTACATCAGGTACTTCATGTTCTTCAGGTACTTCGAGTACATCAGGTACTCCGAGTGCATCAGGTATATCAAATACATCAGGTACTTCTGGCACTTCAAGCACATGAGGTACTTCGGGTACTTCAGGCAACTCCATAACAGGATCAGCTGGCAAAGAATCACATTTTAAAGGAGTTTCATCCATGCCATCGCTAGTTAAATGTAACTGACAATCAGTAATAGGGGTTTGCTGACTCAGTTTTATATCTTTATACATTTTATCTTCTAAAAAGTGTACATCTCGAGACTTGATACATTTAGACGGGTTTTCAGGATCAATCAGTCTATAACCTTTTGATGCTTCGCAATATCCCACAAATACATACATTTTGCTCTTTGCATCCAATTTCTTACGTTTTTCTTTGGGAATCATTGCATAGGCAACACAGCCAAATACTTTCAAATTAGATAGGTTGACTTTATTACCTGACCATAGTTCTTCAGGTGTGGTGCCTCTTACCGCCTTACTTGGTGACTTATTCTTGATATGTATTGCTGTATTCAACGCCTCGGCCCAAAACCTCTTGTCCATTCCAGCATCCTGCAGCATGCAGCGTGCAGCCTGCATCGTCGTGCGGTTACATCTCTCCGCGACCCCGTTCTGAGCTGATGAATAAGGCACGGTTGTCTGGTGCTGGATGCCATGCTCTTTCAGAAACATCTGGAACTGTTTATTCACATATTCAAGGCCGTTATCAGAACGTAATGCTTTTATCTTTAAATCAGTTTGATTTTCCACAAAGCTCTTAAAAGTTTTAAATACAGACAATACTTCAGCTTTGCTTTTAATGAAATAGCCAAAAGTCATTCTAGAATAGTCATCAATAAATGTCAAGAGATATCTACAACCACTGAATGAGGAAACTGGCATCGGTCCCATTAAATCACTATGGATTAGACCTAGTTTCTCAGTAGCTCTTGTATAAGATCTTTTTGGGAAAGGTAATCTACTTTGTTTCCCTTCAAGACATGCTACGCAGGGAGTATGCTTATCATCAGTGTAATCTATTCCACTAGCCATACCTCGTTTTAGCAAATCCATACTCCGTCTATTCAGGTGCGCCAGTCTCCGGTGCCATAAGTCCTGGGATGGCTTCATTCCACACAGGTTAGCAGCAGCATCATCACCACTTGACAAGATTTCAGGTATAGGCTCACCCAAATCCAAAGAGTGACAGGCCGCAGCTTGTTCGTTTCCATGTGACACTGTTGACACTTGACGCTCCATATCCAGTTCATAGACGCCGTTCACCTTCGTAGCACTGGCAATTACTTCTTTGCCACAGTAAATTATGCACTTTTGCTTCTTAAAATGCACTTCCAGTCCTTTATCTACCATCCTGCCAACGGAAATAAGATTGGTTGACAATCCGGGCACGTATATAACGTCACTCAATTTCGTAGTTTCATTGTGCCCTTTTAACAACAATTCCACCGTTCCATATCCTTCACTATGCAACTTTTCCTTATTAGCAACGGTAACTGAACGCGGCGAGTCTTCAACATAATCTTTAATTAGTGTTTTGGAATTTGTCATATGTGACGTTGACCCACTGTCAATGTAAAAAGAGTTTGACTTTATGTCAACAGCCAAAGCGGTTATTAAAGATCCATTCCACGCTTTATCAGTCTTCTCACTCTTATTAGCTTTATTCGGACAGTTCTTTGCATAATGATTCGGTTTCTTGCATATGAAACATTTAACTTTTGTAGAATGTTTATTGACACTTTTCGAACTTGTACCCCGGTTCGTAAACATAGAACTTTCTTCAGATTTATCGTCCCTTCGTAAATTTTCTTGAAGTAATTTACTTTTTACTGTTTCACTAGACAATTTAATGTTTGAGTTTTCCAACGCCATTATAAGTGGATCATAGTCTGGTGGTAGCCCACTCAACATAATAACTGACAGGAAATCATCATCTAATGGAGCATTTATGTCTCGTAGTTGTTGATCTACATCGGTGATCTTCAAGAGATACGCCTCCATATCTTTAAATTGCTCTAGTTTTAATCCAAATAACGTACGTAGCAGTCCTAGCCTTCTGCATAAGCCTTTATCTTCATAGGCCTTTTTGAGGTTGTTCCAAGCTTCGTAACCAGTCTTTGCGTTACGTACATGCGAAAAAGATGATGGGAGCACCATTAGGCATATTTTTGCAAGCGTTTTCTGTTGTTTACGATTGTCACTGACCTTGGGAACGCCGGTTGACGATTCCTCTATGCAATCCCATAAATCTTCGTGTATCAAGTACATACGCATCAAAAACTTCCAGTTTCCGTAGTGTGATATTCCACCGAGCTTTTGAAAATTGACCGCGATCCCGGAACTAGTCGCTGAAGACCTCGCTGCCGGCAATTCATCATCCGACATTTCGAATAAATTTTACACTTTTGCCGAAAAATTTTTACGTACTTATTATTTTCGTAATCTGGGCCCTAACCTGATAGGTTTTATGTGGAAACTAGCTGGATTAACTACAGTAATAATTAGTAAAATACCATATTTGTCTTAGACAATCAAAGGACACATGTATTCATTTGTTCAAGTAAATAGACAAAAATAGAAAAGCATAGACAATATAAACATACGCAGAATAAGAGAATGGCCAGTAAGTGGCGCTCAGGTTATATTATTAAAACCTGTTTAGTTTATGTTCCAACACTTTTACATGCTCTCCACTTTGTAACCGCTGTACAAAGTGTTTGAAAAACGGTTACGTAATAGAAACAAAAAGTTGGGACACTTTTTTTCTTCTAGTAGGATCGAAAGAGCTCGTGATTCTGAGCAGGAAAAACATAAAATTTACCTGTTTCAGAAAAATAAGTTTTTGGATCTCTTCTCGCGAAAATGCCCATTTATAACTAACGTGGGACTCAAACATATTAAAATATTATCGAACCGGGTTACTCACGTATTTAAGTCGATGATTGCTCGACATGTTTCGACCCATTAAGAGGTTCCTCGTCCGGAGCACCCTCGGCCAAAGCCCGAGGCGTACTGCGGGCCTGCGCCCTGCTAGAATGGGTACTGGCCGCGGGCGGTGGTGGCGGGGGCGAAGCAAGGAAATATCTACCCTCAGTGTTACTTTTGTCACAAAGGGGGTAGCACACAACACTCACTACATCACTTGCTAATAAGGGCGCGTCTACACTGTCCAGCGACGTAATACCCGTAACCGTTTTCCAACCAGGTGGCACTGACCAACCAACATCACAATTAAAATCGAAACATGTCGAGCAATCATCGACTTAAATACGTGAGTTACCCGGCTCGATGTGCTCAGAATTAACTAATAATTACCTTCGATTGATATTATGAAAATTATGATTATGATGAAATGAAAAATATGATATATTGTCATGATTTTTTCTCGTTTGATTTATTTTACTTTTTCGCTAAAATACTGCCAAAATCAGGGGTTTGTCGCGATATTTATTTATGTAAATTATATTGTTTTGTTCACAGGATCAGCATATCTACCAGTCAACTCAAACTGGCCCCAATACATAGACTCAGCTGAAACAATATTCGAGGACCTAAAACTAGAATCAAAACAGATTCTATCACAAAAAGCGGACGAAGCGTGCAAACTGATGGAAAACGACGCCTATAAGAAAGACCTCTGGATGTGGGACCAGGATTGGTCTACTCAAACTTTAAAGCTAAAGAAAACAGTTCCTAAAAAAAAGAAAACCGAAGAGTGTTTAGATTTAGAGATGGCCAGTAAGAAATTTGAAAATCGAACGTCGAAATCGGATAAAGAATTCAATGTGCTTTGTGAAGAATACATAGAAGCTATAGAATCAAATTCTTTCCGGCCAGATACTTTTGAAGAGGTGGAGGAATTGAGCAAAAAGTTTGCTTATTTGTTTGAGTTGAAAAGGGCGTTGCCGGTGAAAAGGCCGTATTTGGCCGGATATCCGGCGTGGTATAGGAAGCTTTGTACGAAACCGGGCAAAGAAGAGGATTGGGAACCGGGTGCTAATAATATTACTACTAGTATGCAGGTATGCATTTTCATTACGTTTTATAATTATTATTATACTAACGACCCGCCCCGGCTTCGCACGGGTACTATACCGACATAAAAACCTTCCTCTTGAATTACTCTACCTATTAAAAAAAATCTCATCAAAATCCGTTGCGTAGTTTTAAAGATTTAAGCGTACAAAGGGACATAGGGACAAAAAAAGAGACTTTATTTTATACTATGTAGTGATTTTCCGAAATTTCTCCTTTTGTTCGGAGAACGAACAGCTTACTATTCAGAGTGATAGAAATTAGACAGAATGTCATGATGCCTGTGCCATAAATTTATGTGGAATGGAAATAAAAAAGAGCATTTTGCCGGCCTAGGCCTTCAAGATTTGTATTAAATTCCATTAAGGACCTCTTGTCCTAGTCGCACCTGGCCTACTACCGCGAAAATCGAAATTCGTAAATTTCGAGGATTTTTCTCTGTCACTCAAACGAAGGAGTCCTTAGAGTGAGAGAGACAAATCCTCGAAATTTACGAATATTGTTTTTCGCATTAGGGCCCCTGAAATGTCATACTTCGCAGCCTATTATAAAAAACATAACAACAATATTTCATTGCATGTTTGAGAAAAAGTTATTACTAAATGAATACTATTTCATTTTGAAAATGTGTAATACTATTCCAGATAACCCCCAAACTCCTCCGTTTATCGTGGGAGGGTTACCCCCTCCACTACATAATGGGAGAAGGGTGGGGGTTCCTAGTCCCATTCAGAAGAGAGAACGACAGTGAGAATATGCCGAGATTGCCTCTAGAAGATTTGCTGCAGAAATGCCCTGTGGCGGAGTGTAAGGAGGCCGATATTGGGGATTGCTACGTTTTGCCGAAGACTGTTGAGGTATAATATATTGGTAATGTAGTAAAGTTCAGAAGGTTTTCTCGCCTACAATGTATAGTTATTTATATATGGACATAGGCACGGAAAAGCTATCCAATCTAATGTGCATTTTTAATCCTAATTAAAACCTCCAAAACAAGGACCGTCTTTAAAATGACAAATTCTTTTGGATTACTCGTAGATCGTTTTGCGTAGATACGCATAATCAAATATTTTGTCTTACGAATATCGATCTAATCCCACGATGAGCTTGATTAAGGCTTACGTTGTGATAGTGTTTTCTATTTAAGTATCTATATGTAGGAAACCTACATAATAATGTAGAAAACAACCATTTGTATAAAGACAAATGAATGTTTTGTCCGAGATTTGAATCCAGAACCTCTAATTTAAGTACCTATATGTAGAAAACAACCATTTGTATAAAGACAAATTAATGTTTTGTCCGGGATTTGAATCCAGAACCTCTAGTTTCATAGGCAGGGCTACTACTAATACCAACTATATTTAACATAATTTTAATTGTATATTTATAAGTATCAAGGAACCATATACACAAATCAAGCTATTCCACCTACAGTCCACGGCAAAAATGTGTATACACTTGTTTACTTATGTCTAGAGAATAAGGTCTAAAATTGTATATATATTTATACCCTTGGCTGTCCATAATGGGGTAGGGTGGGGGTTCCTAGACCCATTCAGAAGAGAGAACGACAGTGAGGATATGCCGAGATTGCCATTAGAAGAATTGCTGCAGAAATGCCCTGTGGCGGAGTGTAAGGAAGCCGAAATTGAGGATTGCTACGTTTTGCCGAAGACTGTTGAGGTACGATATAGGGCTTGTTCATTAATCACGTCATACTGTATAGGGGGAGGGGGGGTCAACAAAAAAAATCACCAACTGGTGACTAAAATAATCACCTGTGATTTGATGTCACTGTTTCCCAAATGCCGTATTTTTGAATCTCACACGTTTTTTATTAACATGCAGAAATTGTACAATGTCAGTCATAGACAATTATTCTGTTACGTTCCTTTTACGCAGATGTAATAGTGTTACCCTTAGTACCGGTTTTAATTTTTCATACTACCTATAAGTCATTTTAGGTTCTGTCAAAGCGATCGAACGTAAAACGGAGAGTCAATGTCATTTGAAAAGAAAACTAAAGTTTTGAAAGATGGTAGATGTCACTAAGTCAACTGTCAAAAATAGTCGGTGTCGTACGGTCGGCTCTAATAATATGTATACGATTTTGAACCTTATGCCTTTGACATACGTTCCGAAATGTATACATATTATTAGACGTGACTGTACAGTGTACACGGTGATTTCAAATCGAGTGGGTGGGGGCACTCGTAACGATATCATAGGTATGAAAATTCTAGTCACCAATAACATTACAAAAATACGAACTCAAGGGAAATCATTTGTTTTCGGTAAGAATAAGTCACTGGTGAAATTCAAAAATCGCACCCCAGATCTGGACGGATCAGGCCTACTACCACGAAAATCGAAATTCGTAAATTTTGACGATTTTTCTCTGTAACTCAAACGAAGGCGTTATTAAAGTGACAGAGAAAAATCCTCGAAATTTACGAATTTCGATTTTCGCGGTAGGACCGCAGGTTGTGAGGATTTTTTTGGGAAACGCCCATTTAGGTTTTGTTGTAAAAATTCAGTCTCATGTCTCATATTGTTATAGGAGGACTTAGGGCGCCGGGCCTACTTTGCGAGGAAGAAATTGGACGAACAGGCGGCGGCCAACCAGTACCACGGCTTAGGAGTGTGGTGCGGAATACAGTTGCAAGGTAAATCATCATCAGCAGGGCCCGTAACTTTCATGCCGATGACATCAATTTGACGTCACGCTCCATTTAGGGTGATCCGAAATAGTTTTATTGTTTATTATTAATCATTAGTCGTCAATCATTTTAATCATGTACAAAATTTTAATAACTTCAAAAGTAGTATATTTGCACGTGAAATAAATAACACCTACTTGATACCTACGTGAAACATAAATAAAACTGTTTGATTTGTTTTTATACATATTTTTTTTTTATGATATTGTTAACAGATTTCAATAATTACGTAGAAAACAGAATTCCTCTTTAACGTACAGCACGTATCAAGTAGGAATTATTTATTTCACTAGTAAATATACTACTTTTGAAGATATTTGTACATGATTAAAATGATTGACGACTAATGATTAATAATGAACCATAAAACTATTTCGGATCACCCTAAATGGAGCGTGACGTCAAATTGATGTCATCGGCATGAAAGTTACGGGCCCTGATCATCAGCCTATGATAATCCACTGCTGGGCATTTCTCAGAGCGTAAACGGACATCTCATTCATCTGGCTACGTTTTCTTGGAAGTGGCTGAATGATTTGAGGTTGGTTTTGGTTGTCTTATAGAGAAACTGGTGCTGTATCTGACGACCGAAAATGGTACCAAAAGATGCAGCCACTTCCAAAAAAACGTGACCAGATGAATGAGATGTCCGTTTACGCTCTGAGAAATACCCTGCTGGACGTAGGCCTCTCCTATTAACTATGCGTATAAACGCATTAGGAGGTAAATGCCCATAATCGCCACGCTGGGCAAGCGGATTGGCGATCGCAGTAATGTGTCCACTATTAGGGTTCGGAACTATGGGTGCAAAACTTTAACAAAACTTCTCAAGTGGACTTGACATAGCACATACATCCATAAAATATACATATCTACACACCCACACATAGTTAGTTGAAAATTCTGAGATAGGGAATAACATTGGATACAGATTTTTCAATAATATTCGTATTTTTCTTGGCTAAAGTGTTCCCATATGTCAATTTTAAAGTTTTGTTAAAGTTTTGCACCCATAGTTCCGACCTCTATGACGCTGCTGCCCATCATCAATCTTTTATCAAATAGTGGTCAGTGACACTTCAATCCCTTAGTCGATTCTTACGACACCCGCAGGAGTTGGGGTGGTGACAAATGTATTCTTACTGCCGTCAAGCGGCTTTCATCACTGCCCATAAATCCCGGTCTTTTGGTAGGCTTGCGTGGGTATACAGATCCAACACGTAGAGGCCCTTTGCAGAAATTTGCTGTATTGTACACCTGCTGCAACCCATTCACGGGCACAAAAATAGATAGCTAATATCATCAGAGTTGAGGTGGATGATTACACACATCCAAATGAAGTACTAATTGCAAAAAATGTAGTGAATGAATGAATGACTTGCGTTAAAATATTGAAGCAAATCCCTTGAACAAACTTTTTGGTCAATCTTACAGTTGCAATTAGGTTTGCTGTCAGTACGAAAAAACCGGCCAAGTGCGAGTCGGACTCGCGCGTGAAGGGTTCCGTACCATTATCAATTTATTATTAAAAAAATACAGTTAAATCAACCTACCTCAAAAACTATAGGAGATAATTTAATCAAACCAAAAATCGTTGATAGAGTTTAATAATGTGCATAATATATATTTTTTTTATAATTTTATATCGCGTAGTTTAAAAAATAGAGGGGGGGGGACACACTTTTCAGACTTTGAGAGCTGATATCTCGAAAACGATTTGCTTAAATAAAAATGAGATTTATAAACCTTCATATCATTTTCAAAGACCTTTCTATTAATACCCCACACGCTTATATACAACTAAAAAAAATTTTCTATCCCTCAGTTACATGTATGGAGGGCCCCCACCCCAATGGTTTTTTTTACGATTTAGTATCATAATCCTATAGCGGTTTATACAACACATATCCTTACCAAATTTTGTTACTGTAGCATTTATACAGACAGACGGACAGACGGACATGACGAATCTATAAGGGTTCCGTTTTTGCCATTTTGGCTACGGAACCCTAAAAAGAACACTAATTTCAAAATCCCAGCGTGCTTACATGACATGTTGATGTGTGCGTGACCTCAATTCTCGTGAAACTATTGGTATAAGCTTTATAGATCGAATAAAAGTTTGATGAAATCGGGCCTTAGATTCAGATTCAACTATTTCGAATTTCCATTGCATTTTCGTTCCGATTCGTGTTAATTATTTGCTTTTTTTGTAGGTTGTTGTCACTTCCTAAGGCTGCCTCATAAAGACGGGCCCAAGTATAAAGTGGGAAATCCTCTGGCGCGTGATTTCCTTGACATGTTCAGTCAAAACGTTCTTTCTGCGCAGGGGAATGATGCTGAAAAAGTGAGTACCACAATACTAATGTTATGTTTGCCTTTTCTTAGCAGTTACAGGTGTATTCCACGAAAACCTCTACTTTGTCGGGAACGTGACGGCTATGACAACTACCTCAGAAATATATGTAACATGCGAGAATCCTCTATAAATACATACACCCAGTTATAAAATTAAGAAAAATTGTATGCGTAACTTTCTTAGATGTACGCGAAGAACGGCATACTCGACATTCCCGTGGAGTGTACCTAAAAATCAGAAATTTCGAGCGAGACTTTGTCACTCCAAAGAAGGCGGCATCGGTGTGACCGATATATTTTGATGAATTTCGATGTTCGTGGTATCCCTACAGATGTAGGGCGATTGTACCACTAGCTGCGTGGTGACGGCAGTAAGAATATATTTGTCACCACCGCAACACTTCCCGTGGTTGTCGTATGGGTCGGCTAAGGGATTGAAGTGTCACTGACTATTTATCGAAGATGGATAATGGGCAGCAGCATCATCATAGTGGACACACTACTGAGATCGCCAAACCGCTTGCCCAGCGTGGCGATTATGGGCATTTACCTCCTAATGCATCCATGCGCATAGGCTAAGGAGAGGCCGTTGTCCAGAATTGAACTAATATACACTAAAAAAATTTACCAAAGTGACTTAGGTTGACTATATTATGAGGAAACTTTGATATACGTAACAAATTCTTGCTATCCAATTTACAAAACTAAAAAGGTTGAAGTCGATACCAGAGTTCTGGTCTAAATCAACAAAGAACATTATGCATTATACCAAACAACTGGTGTAATTAACAAAAAACTGGTGTAATCAACCAAATTAATTTAGTAGAATGCCAACATTGCCATCATAAAAAGTTTGGTAAAATCAAAAAAATAATTGTGATAGGACCTTTGTGATATGATTAGCATTTTTTTCTGTGTAGGCTGATGATGTGTGTACCGTCGGCTCTAATAATATGTATACGATTTTGATCCCTATGTCTTTGACATTCCGAAATGTATACATATTAGTAGACGTGACTGTACCAACAACACTTGACAGCACTAGATCAACAATATATTAAACAATACATTTTAATTTTTAGTTGTTAATCAGAATGCCTGTAAATACACAATACCACAACATATGCAGTTCTATACTCTCGGTAAATTATCTATACTAAACATATTTTTGTGTATTACAGGTACTTACCTTCGGCCGAATGATGTCATACTGGCGCAACAATCGCGAGCGAATCATGGGGCAGCAAGTAATATGGCTGCCTCAAGCAGCGTTACCTCCCCATTTACGAGGTTCACGGCAGTTTGGCGCCATCTTGCCTCAAGTTGTCGTATGCGGCACGCTCACTAGGAGGTAAGCGAATCATGGGGCAGCAAGTAATATGGCTGCCTCAAGCAGCGTTACCTCCCCATTTACGAGGTTCACGGCAATTTGGCGTCATCTTGCCGCAAGTTGTCGTATGCGGCACGCTCACTAGGAGGTAAGCGAATCATGGGGCAGCAAGTAATATGGCTGCCTCAAACAGCGTTATCGCATCATTTACAAGGTTCACGTCATCTTGCCGCAGGTTGTCGTATGCGGCACACTCACTAGGAGGTAAGCGAATCATGGGGCAGCAAGTAATATGGCTGCCTCAAGCAGCGTTGTTGCATCATTTACGAGGTTCACGCCATGTTGCCGCAGGTTGTCGTATGCGGCACGCTCACTAGGAGGTAAGCGAATCACGGGGCAGCAAGTAATATGGCTGCCTCAAGCAGCGTTACCTCCCCATTTACGAGGTTCACGGCAGTTTGGCGCCATCTTGCCTCAAGTTGTCGTATGCGGCACGCTCACTAGGAGGTAAGCGAATCATGGGGCAGCAAGTAATATGGCTGCCTCAAGCAGCGTTACCTCCTCATTTACGAGGTTCACGGTATTTACGCCATCTTGCCGCAGGTTGTCGTATGCGGCACGCTCACTAGGAGGTAAGCGAATCATGGGGCAACAGTAGTATGGCTGCCTCAAACAGCGTTATCGCATCATTTACGAGGTTCACGCCATCTTGCCGCAGGTTGTCGTATGCGGCACGCTCACTAGGAGGTAAGCGAATCATGGGGCAGCAAGTAATATGGCTGTCTCAAGCAGCGTTACCTCCCCATTTACGAGGTTCACGGCAGTTTGGCACCATCTTGCCGCAAGTCGTCGTATGCGGCACGCTCACTAGGAGGTAAGCGAATCATGGGGCAGCAAGTAATATGGCTGCCTCAAGCAGCGTTACCTCCCCATTTACGAGGTTCACGGCAGTTTGGCGCCATCTTGCCGCAGGTTGTCGTATGCGGCACGCTCACTAGGAGGTAAGCGAATCATGGGGCAACAAGTAATATGGCTGCCTCAAGCAGCGTTACCTCCCCATTTACGAGGTTCACGGCAGTTTGGCGCCATCTTGCCGCAAGTTGTCGTATGCGGCACGCTCACTAGGAGGTAAGCGAATCATGGGGCAGCAAGTAGTATGGCTGCCTCAAGCAGCGTTGCCTCCCCATTTACGAGGTTCACGGCAGTTTGGCGCCATCTTGCCGCAAGTTGTCGTATGCGGCACGCTCACTAGGAGGTAAGCGAATCATGGGGCAGCAAGTAATATGGCTGCCTCAAACAGCGTTGTCGCATCATTTACGAGGTTCACGCCATCTTGCCGCAGGTTGTCCTATTCGGTACGCTCACTAAGGGGTAAGTGAATAATGGGGCAGCAAGTACAGGTAAATTCATCAAAGCTGGCGCGAATGGATCGAGTAAGTGACAGAAAGTATCTAATAGTTATTTATGTGGCTGGCGCATAATAAGAGGCATTAAACATGAGTGTGGTTTTATGAAACGAGCCGTAGGCGAGTTTCATAATAAGATCACACGAGTGTTTAATGCCTAATTATGTACAGTCACATACATAACTTTATCTACAGGAATATCATAATTTCCCTGTTATGTATTCAGAAGCGGTAATGTAATGACCTATATTAAGAGACCGGTGTCTGTGGCTGTATCATAATGTTAACATTAAAGTACAGGCAGAGTACAGTGCATCATAATGTTGACATTAAAGTATCGTCGTCATGATATTAATTTTAACATTATGAAGTCAACTTCTTTTTGTTGTTTTTTTTTCAATAAATATTTATTGTAGGATATCCTTACTCAAATTGAGTGATTTTAACTGATTTGAATTTTTATATTTAGAGGTAATTACTTAGTGGATATCAATGAAAATAAAAGTAAATTGTCATTCTAAACTAATGATATGGATGTAGATAAAGTTATATAAAATGACAGTAGATACAGGTTGGTATAGCACGGCCGCATACACACAATGATAGATGTCATTCATTCCATTCGTGCCAGCTTTTGTGATTGTACCTGTAGTGTGGCTGCAATGGGGGCAATTGCCCCCCCCCCCCCCTCCTGACACAGGACCTAGCCTTAGGTGCTGTTCTTTTAACAACTGAAAAAATAGATTTACGACATAAAACTTGCACAGGTTAGAACTACATAAAACAACCAAGGATGAATGGGCCAGTATTGGCATTTTTTTGCTAGACTGTAATTCATGTAGATATTTATAAAATTATAACTATGTAAGGTCCTAATTTATTAGATGCAGTTATTTTTACAGCTGATAGTACTCGGTCTCTGAAGTATATTAAACCGTGAAACATTATAGCTTTTACGATGTGTTTTTTTGGAGAAAACGGAAAAACAAATTTGCTACGTAAAAATACCCTGTTTACGTGATTATTAAATGAAAACTCATTGAACAGATTCTAGTACCTCTTTTACGTACCACTTAACTGGAACTGGCCACTTCACGTCGATAAATTAAATACTTGATTGTCAATGTCATGTTATTTTCCGTTGGATTGTGTCGTTTGATGACATGACAGACAGTGTTATTGTGACATGTGACAATGCACATGATGATTTTTTTGACGATATTATAATTATTTTTTTTGAAAATCAAAAAAGTTACATGAAAAGATTTCTTAATTTATATTTAAAGTCAATTATTTTAATGTAAAGTATCATGTGTTAAAATATCTGCAACTAATAAATTAGGACCTTATATTGTGTTGACAGAGCCAGCGAGCCTACGTGGATGACAGCCAGCAACGCGCAGGTGGACCGCATCGGTTCGGAACTGCGTGCTATGGTGCAAGCACCCCCTGGGTACAATTTCGTGGGTGCCGATGTTGATTCACAGGTATTACATCATCAGCCTATGTTAGTCCACTGCTGGACGTAGGCCTCTCCTATTAACTATGCGTATAGACGCATTAGGAGGCAAATGCCCATAATCGCCACGCTGGGCAAGCGGATTGGCGATCGCAGTAATGTGTCCACTATGATGACGCTGCTGCCCATCATCAATCTTGTAGAATGGTCAGTGACACTTTAATCCCTTAGTCGACTCTTACGACACCCGCAGGAGGAGTTGGGGTGGTGACAAATGTATTCTTACTGCCGTCACCACAGGTATTACAGTGTAGTTTAAAGGGTAGGTATGTATTACATGTAATCCATGTTTGCAGGTGACTCATTAACCCTTACATGTAAATTGATGTATACTGATTTAAACTTTCACGATTATCACTCATATTTTAAAGACAAACGGGTCTTAATCGCGGAAACTTACGTTTAATTATATCCTGACGTTTCGAACATGACGTTACACACGTCGTGGTCGCAGGCAGACTGTCGAGAAAATGTATCGACATCTTCGAGCTGCGCGGGTTTTTTTGCCTGTCATCATCATCATCATGGCCTTAGCGTCTATGGCAGACGATTTATGGTGGTATTCGAGAAGCACCCTTTCTGATGACTCAATAGACCGATGCGAGACCGACATAGTCTACCGCAAGACTGACAAGGAAAGTTTGCGGAAATTGGCGCCGAAGCACCTTGGCGTAAGTTTTGCCCGTAAGTTTACGTACCCGTTTGTCTTTAAAATATTCATGTATTCAGGGTGGAAAAACGAATGCCATATGGAAGGCAACTACCTTAAATATTGTAAATAGCACATTTTCTGTAAGCGAGACTTTCCTTTGTTTTTAAAAGCAATAAATTCTGCATTTAAGGATTTATGAAAAATCGCTTGCTTCAGTCGGCATTCGAACCGGTCAAATGTGACAAAAAATAACGTGCCGTAAATTCGTGACCGGTGTCCGGTAAGCTGGAGTGGCCGAGTGGTTTCGGCATCAGCCGCGAAAGCTGAGGACGTGGGTTCAAATCCCACCTCCGGCATTGGGAAACTTCGGTATTTTGTGGTATATGACAATTAATATTGAACCCCCTTAGAGCTTGTCCTATAGGGGGGAGGGGGTCCAAGAAAAAATCACGAAAGATCACGTTAGGGGAGGGGGGGGGTACAAGGAGACCTCACGTGTATTTTTCTATGATGATCAAACTAACAAATATTGGGAATTTTGTGGCGAGCGAACGTGAAAAGTTAAATGAGAAAAATACACGTGAGACTGCAAGGGGGGGGATAGCCAAGAAACTCACCAAACATCACCAGAGGGAGAGGAGGGGCAAAAAGTAGCCGAAAAAACCTCGCATGATTTATGCATGAGCCCTTATTCATAAACGAAGCCGCTAATACTTGTTTGTCCCTTTTGCTCTTATGGAGACATTGTTAAGACCGAAAGGGACAAACAATTATTAGCGGCTTGTTAAGTTAATAAACGTTTATGAACAAACCCCGGATGGCGTGAGCAAAAATGCACTTGTCACTAGTGCTTAGTTAAATATCGACTATTTTATCGACATCCATACCAACTTTTTATGAATTAGAAATGTAATGATCAATAGTAGTTTATGCAACCGTACGTAATAAGAGGCATTGCGATTTAAAATTGATAAACAATAATAATAGGACAGTCACAAAACCGAAATTAAAGCTTAAAAACTAATTTGAATATAGTTCAACCATTGATATCTGGAGAAGAAGTGGAACTACTAGGGAAACATAATAAATATAATCTATAAATCTCAAATTACAAAATTATTCATATGGATGTCGATAGAATAGTCGATATTTCGTTAAGCACTTGTGAAAAGTTAATTTTTGCTCCCGTCCGGGCTTTGTTTATGAATAAGGGGGTAAATCCATATGTATCCATTGTAGGAGCTGTGGATAGCGGCATTACTCGGTGACTCGACGTTTTCAAGCTGTGGCGGGACGGCGCTCGGCTGGGCAGTGCTAGCGGGAGACAAGGCAAGCATTTTATTACAACAACCATCACATCACACACATCACATCATCAGCCTATGATCAAGGATCGGACAAACGCCCGTCATGTGGAAAACATAACCCTGTTCCGTATAGTAGAGACTTCCTTATCTTATGATGTTAACATATTTTTTTTTTTTTTAACTACACTAACACAAAGTATCTATTTTGGGAGATCCCAACTCTTTTAGATACTTGAACACACCATGATTGTGCGAAACGTCGTTACAACGTTAGTAAATATACGCAATATAGTTCGTTTAAATCGTTTTTCATCACACTTGCTGTCTAAGCGCGCCATTGTTTGCGCGCGCAGCGGGAGTAATAGAAAAGTGAAATTCCCTAGGGAGTAATAGAAATTTCCGTACGTCATTTAATAATGTTATTTCTTAAAACTTATTTTTTTGTCGGCAAGTGTGATGAAAAACATTGTATGCATCACGGTCGGTAAGCGGAATACTAACTCGAGTCATAAAAGCCCTCCGCCTAACGGCGTCGGGCTTCTAACACTCTCGTTAGTAATTCCGTACTTACCTCCCTTGATGCACAATGTACTATTATTTCATCAATAACTATCGTAGTAACCGAAGAAGATATTATACACTGAATAGATCAAAATTCTATTTCATAAATTCTAAATCGTTCAGTGGTCATTCATTCACAATCATGGTGTGTATAAGCAAGAAAGAGTTGGGAACTCCTAAATGGATACTTTTGTGATAGTGTTATGTATGTATGAAAAAAAATCGTATTTAATAAAATATGTTAACATCATAAGATAAGAAAGTCTCTACTGTACGGAACTGGGTTATTTGTTCAAAATGACGGGCGTTTGTCCGATCCTTGCCTATGACAGTCCACTGCTGGACGTAGGCCTCTCCTATTAACTATGCGTATAGACGCATTAGGAGGTAAATGCCCATAATCGCCACGCTGGGCAAGCGGATTGGTGATCGCAGTAATGTGTCCACTATGACGCTGCTGCCCATCATCAATCTTTTATCAACTAATGGTCAGTGATACTTTAATCCCTTAGTCGACTCTTACGACACCCGCAGGAGGAGTTGGGGTGGTGACAACAACCATACGTTTTCGTGATAAAGGTGTACGCATCACTTCCATGAATTGGTGTTAATGTGTACGAATTACTAGTACTTAGCCATGCCATGATACCTATAAATCGTTAATTCTTCAGATGTAAGGTCTAATTCTAATGAACGCGTCACTTTTTTGCCAATGAAAATAGCGTCGTGTTAATTAGATATAGAACTGAAAATCCAGTTTTAAAAAATCGACGCCTTAATTAGTATTAGACACGGACAACGTAGAATCACCGAAATATACTATTCAAAAGAAAATAAGGACCATATCGCGACTGCTACTTTATTTAAGTTTACTAAACGTATCTAAATAGGTGAGTTTTTTTTTATTCGTTAGTTGTTACAGCAATAAACTTTAACTATCAAAAGGTTTATTTTGTATTGTGCCAGAAATAAATACAGTAAATAAATAAAATAATTAAGGCTAATTAAAAATAAAACTAACTACAAATATAAACTAAGTAACAATAAAACTATCTATAAATATAAATTTGGCCCCCTGGGCAAGGTGCCCAGCACGCAGGCGGCATTCCCGCGCTGGATTGCAACAGCAATCCTTTGCGCAAGAATGCCGCCCGCGCGAGGATCGCCCGTGGACTCCCTGAGGCGTTTGCTGATGGCCTTGTGGAGCCCGCGTGCCCCCTTGCCCCAGGGACCTAGTGTCTCGACGCCAAAAGCTACAAACTCGTAGTTGGCGCCGAGACAGCTATATTTATTAATTTTCGCCCGCTCCCGGGCGTCCGCCGCCGCCCCAGCCTGTTTGCAGGTAGCTGAGATATAGGACGCCGCCAGCGTATCGGCGCAGGTGGCGTCCCAAACCAAAGCTCTCCCCAACCTCCAGGGAATCAATGACATCCCGTCAGGGCGCTTACCATCGTTCCGCACGATCTGGGGTTCCAAACATGCGGGGACGTTGGCACTGACGAGCGCCCGTCGCAGGATGTCATTGATAGCGGAGTGACGGGGCAGGCGACCCTGGCCCGAGGAGCAGACTAAACTATGATGGCCGTGGCGATCTGCGGGGGCTCCACACGATACGCAAGTATGGTCTACACATACATCAGCCCCGACACGGAGACCGATGGCTATACGGAGCGTGCAGGGGTCAATGAAAGTGCCAATATTGGGCGAAGGGTAGGCATTGAGCCACTGCCCAGATTCTGGCTTGGATACTGCAAGGAGCCTTGCGCGATCCTTGCCAGATGAGGTATCAATCAGGGATTTAAGGTTGGCGGCCGAGGATATGTTATCCCAAGCCCTTTGCATGTGGGGTTTTGAGGGAATAATCGGATTTGGCCCAGCCCGCCAGGCATCCTTGGCTTCATCAAGGCACGCGATCTCACAGTTTGTTGCCGAAAAGGCCAAGATTTTTCCTACGAGATCTGACGAGCCATGAACTGAAGACAAGAATGCAGGCAAAGCTATACTAGCAATTTTTCGTGTTCCAAGACCACCAAATCTGATTGGCAGCGAGGCTTGGGTCCAAGCTTGCTCACTGAAATGAACATTAAGAATGCATTCGAGTTGAGACTTTAGAAGGCAGTCAATGGGTTGAATGACGTTCGGAAATTTCCAAACTGGACTGCAACGTAACAAATAAGTAAATTTAGGGATGAGGGTGCAAAATTTGAGAATGAATAAAGCGGAGTGGCTGCTAATTTTTGTTAAACGTTCCGAATTATCGCGAAATTTAGACATGCACTTATTCAAAACGGTTGGAATAGCCTCATCAAAGATGGGTGAGCCGAGGAGGTGCAGATTGTCCTTGGATAGAATTTTGATACCTGGGGCTAAACTTGTGAATTTTTGAATAAGATGGGGTGCCGATGAAGTTTCAATATTATCAGAGATATACAATTCACATTTATCAAAATTAAGTTTTAGACCAATATCACTAAATTTTTGCGTAATTTCAGTTAAATCATCTAAGACAGTCTGGGAGTCTCCGCCGAGGGTGCCATCATCCAGGTACCACACATTTAGCTTGGACCTAAGATTGTGTATAATTGAATTTATAGCCAAACTGAATACTGCGGGGCCCAAAGGATCGCCTTGTTGACAACCCACGGCAGAGAGAATTTCTGTACTATTGAGAACTAATTTGGTAGGGGTATGATAACATTGTAGGAGGAAATTGTAAATCTCTGGTACATGAATTTTGACCTCATTTAGAATTGTGTCCCTGTTAACTGAATTAAATGCATTCTTAACATCCATCTTCAGAAGAACCTCACACGAGTCACATTTGACGAAAGTGCGAACAGCATGGACCGCAGCCTCGCAGCCTCCACGGGTACCGAAACCCACCTGTATAGGCTCAAAAAGCTTTTGCAGCTTGGCTCGTGTATAACGTACGCAGATTTTGGCAGCTAATCTCCGAAAAGTGGAGCCCACTGCTATAGGGCGCATGCCGCCATCCTTTTTTTTCAGTGCGATGAGATTAGCTCCATATAATACGGGCGTCACGTCAGGGCAGACATCTCCTAGAACCATAAGGTTTATTAGTTTTACAATGCTTTCAGTCAATTGCTTGCCGGCTATTCCAGTACCGTGGCTTGTGAGGTCTATGAGGTGTTGAGGGGAAATACCATCTAAACCTGAGGCTGAACCTTTTGGAAAGGAAGCGAGAGCTAACGTTACGTCCTCCTCTTTGGCCTGTATATAAATATTTTTAACAAAAACTTAGTGGCCCTTATTTTTATTTTTGAGATGCTGTATATGAATATGTAAAAAAAACAAATGTCGATAAAAAAACAAAAACATGAAATTAATGTTTTAAAACACTCCCTATCGGTCGTGTTTTAACAACGCCACTCGTTTCGAATTTCGTGTCGCCTCTAATTAATGTGTTTTTTTTTTATATTTCTATACATATTTTATTTTGTATACAATTTTTTTTTAATTATTGTATAATTTTAGTTTCATGACGCATTGGCGTTCTGCTGTAATGTCATGTAAACTTTTGTTTTAATAAATAAATAAATAAAATAAATATTTAAATTTTATATGGAGCTGCTAAGTCCGGCCCAACCTTTCATTGAAATTTAAAATTTTATTTCGGGAGAACATTTGTTTTCCTCTTCTTTTACTTTGGGAACGAAACGACCTATTTATAAAAGTCTGGTTGTTCAGTCAAAGACCAAATAAGGTGTACACAAAATAGTATTTTATGCAATAGTGGTATTACAAGGTTCAAAAACTGCGAGCGGCGTTGCGAGTTGCGATACGAGCCCAAAGGGCGAGTATCGCAATTTAAGACGTCGCGAGCATTTTTTGAACTAGTAATACAACGTTGCATACTATACTTTTTCTACGACTAAGAGGCATAGCATACACATAACTCATAAAATATCCTATATTACTGAGCGCCACACACGTATTCCAGTTGTCACCAATAAGCACATAGTTTGTATAACTATTATAACATTGATAGCTCATCCCTACCTGCATTCCCAAGAACAGCAGGCAGAACATTAGAAATTAATGATGAAAAACTCATATTATAGATAGATTTTAGGCACTGCACAAACTTTAATGCAAATCGACTCAAATCAAACCGAGCGCTATACTTACTGCCTATACTGAACTGGGGGCCGTCCACGAACTTTGAAATTCGCAAAAATCGAGCATCCGTCTCTGTTACTCTAATAATAATTTTGTTCAAGTGACAGAGACAAATGATCGAAACTCAATGTCGGAGTTCGCGGCAGGACTTTCAACTGCTAGCGGAAAGCGGGAAAGTTTTTTTTTAATGCAGCGTCATTGTCTATGTATAACTTAGCTTTTAAAATCGTGCTTACTTGCCTGTGATAAAAATATTTTGCATAATATGAAATTAGTTATTGGCACAAAAATATAATATATTAAATTAAAATAATTGAAAAAAACTAATTTTTGTTCTATTTTCTAAATATTTAGTTAATAATTGTAATTATTGTAATAAATAATCGCGTACTAATGTTGGTAGCAGTGTAAAAACTCGAAGATGGGAACAAATCCAATATGGCGTCCATCATGAGTGTGATGTGGCAGTCTGTGGCAGACCGCAGTACGTTTTTGAGTCTGTTCGGAAAGTGACGACGTCTGGCAGCGAGAGACGCCCATATATCTCGCGTGCCTTCTCTTTCCGAACAACGCTGCGACATTACGATACCGGCTGAGACTGCGTTTTTGAGAAATAGACTATAGACTTTTGACAGATGTAATTTTGTATATCTTTATTCTTTACAATAGTGTGCGTAGCTATGTAACTAGCAAAAAAAAGGTCAGGAGTAGAAAAATGTTCAAAAATATGTCCCAGTGCACTCTAATTCTGTGTAATAAGAACGTCGTAACATATTTATGAGCGGATTCTTTCGATACTAATTTTTGCACTAGACTGTTCGCTGGTACCAAATCTCTTTCAAATGACAAAATGACGTTGAGAGTACTCTCTACTATTCGTTCGATATACGTTTTAGTACATCAAACGAAGGAAACTCAGAGGAAAAAACTCGTGTATAAGCGAATTTTGGCACAGTTGTAGGAAATGGTGTTTTAAACCACATACTAAAAGTACTGGTGGTTAGGGTGGAGCTTACGGGGGGAGAGGGGTGTAAAGGTCCTTATTCTTAATTTTTCGTAAATAACTCGTAAACCGTGGCTTATAGCAAAAAACGTTCTAGTACATAAGTAATCTACATAAAATTATCTACAAAAAAGATATATGCATGTTTCCTCTGGGATCAATGTGTCATGAGATAAGAAAGCACGAAGATGGACACTAAAGAAATAAACACATTTGTTTAAGTAGGTGTGGCACATACAGGATAATCGCAAGCATTCCAAAAGATTTTAATCCTCAATTCCTGACCATATTTAGAGTCTTTAATCTTATTTATCTTATTTCCTGGATTTGGCTTGGTTTCAGAGATAATCAACCTTTTTTTCCTTATGCGCCGTGGGGATCACACCCAGTTGAATTTCATGATTTTATTGACCTCCTATAATTATTTACTGAATTTACAGGCTCGGAAAACTGACGTGCACTCGCTTACGGCTCGAGCGGCAGATATTTCGCGTTCGCACGCCAAAGTCATAAATTATGCCAGGATATACGGTGAGTACCGACCTACGACCATATATAACATGGACGTCTAACGCCAGCTCAAAAAAGCCCCCAAAACCAATTTTTCAATTGTGCCAAGATGGGCAGGATATAGCGCTTTTCTTAACACCGCGCATATTTCGGCGCAACATCTTTGACAAATGTTTATAGAATATAGCCAATCAAAACTTTGATGGACCAATGACAACTATTTTTAAATGGCGGTTTAAGTTTTTATAGGTTGACATTGAAATTCATTTCATGATGATGCCGTGATGCATTGAAGCGGGGATGACACTTGTCAACTAAAATTCAGGACCGTTTTTGAAAGGCAATTTAGTATGGCGTGCCGCTTCCATGTTTTATTTGTTCGTAGGTACCGACATAAAAGCCAACATAGACAACTGACTAACAAACTGGCCTACTACCGCGAACACCGAAGTTCGTAAATTTCGGGGAATTGTCTCTGTCATTCCTACGAAGGCGTTATTAGAGTAACAGAGAAAAAATCCCGAAATTTGCGGGTTTCGAAGTTCGCGGTAGGGCCGCTGACATTGCAACAAAAATAGGGCTTTAGGGCCCAAATAGGCCAACCCTCAATAGAAAATGAGTATTTTTTTAGTCTACTTTAACTTTGAGAACAAAACGACGGATTTTATTGCGTATAATATTAATTAAATTTAATTATATCCCGACGTTTCGAACGCCGACACCACGAACCTCAGGGTTCGTGGTGTCGGCAGGGTACCGCAACATATGGATGTAGTTAAATTAAATTAATTTACACAATATAAATAAATAAATAAATAAATAAATAAATAATAAATATCTTTGGACATCTTACACAAATCGACCTAGTCCCACGGTAAGCTCAATTAAGGCTTGTGATGTGGGTACCAGGCGACGATATATATAATATATAGATACATATATACTTAAATACATACACAGCCATGACCAAGGAACAAATATTTGTGATAAAATACACAAATAATGCCCTTGCCGGGATTCGAACCCGGAACCTCCAGCTTCGTAGGCAGGGTCACTACCAACTAGGCTACGGAGGCTGACAAATTATATTATATTCCGTGAAAATAATTTATTTCAAGAGTAACCATCGCGGTAACTGATGAAAATATTATTTACAATTCAATATCTGAACGGAAACTTTCTTATTGTCTTTTTTCGTGTTTAGGTACCGTAAAATCGGATTCCCTTAGCCCTAAGGGTGGGGGGAGAGGTAACATTACCCACACGAAAAAAACAGTTTTAATAAAATGCCTGTAGTAATAAAAATACCATAAGGCATAGGCATAGGCATAAGGCTAAGTTTAGTAATAATTAGTTTATAGGCTAGTTAGCAATAAGATTAGTTTTAAGAAAAGATTTTGTGTATTGTCCTCAGCCACAAAATTGTTTTTATATATTTGCATGCTTGTCTAAGCAGAGTATGTATGGTGAAACTAAAACTCTATTGTATCTTGTAACTAAATGTACCCATATTCGGCAAATAAATTCATTTCATTTCATTCTTATAACACAATCAGTAATTAGTCCCAAAAAGCTCAGTTACATTCAATTTTCGGCATAATAGTCGTTGCTAAAATGGTTTTGCCTATATTATAACTATTATAAATAAATATTATTGCTAGGGGCGGGCCAGACTTTCGCAGAGCGTCTCCTAAAGCAGTTCAACCCCACAATGAGCATATCGGAAGCCAAGAGCAAGGCTGCCAAAATGTACGCCACCACTAAAGGGCGGAGGGTGTATGTGCTCAAGAACAAATACACGGAGGGGATGATTGACGGCGACTCAGAAGAGGTAAGAACCAAAAATTATCCCCATACCATAAGAGCTCGTTTAAAAACCTTGTAAATAGGACATTGTGCATCAAGGGAGGTAAGTACGGAATTACTAACGAGAGTGTTAGAAGTCGGCGGAAGGCTTTTAATTACTCGAGTTAGTATTCCGTTTACCGACCGTGATGCATACAATGTTTTTCATCACACTTACCGACAAAAAAAATTTTAAGACAAAATATTATCAAATGACGTACTGACATTTCTATTACTCCCTAGGGAATTTCACTTTACTATTACTCCCGCTACGCGCGCAAGCAATGGCGCGCTTAGACAGCAAGTGTGATGAAATAGTACATTGTGCATCAAGGGAGGTAAGTACGGAATTACTAACGAGAGTGTTAGAATGACTCGAGTTAGTATTCCGCTTACCGACCGTGATGCATACAATGTTTTTCATCACACTTACCGACAACAAAAAAGTTTTAAGACAAAATATTATCAAATGACGTACTGACCTTTCTATTACTCCCTAGGGAATTTCACTTTTCTATTACTCCCGCTACGCATGCAAGCAATGTCGCACTTAGGCAGTGTGTGATGAAAATATCGTGCTTGCGATTTTTGACCGTAGTATGCGTAGAACTATTTCTTTGGCAATTTACGCACTAGATGCGGCAAATAATCGATGACGGAGGTCGCATCCCTTCGGCTTTTCACGGAAACGTCCAAATTTATATTGCTATCGTATAAATGTATCTATGCTATCATAGGCACTGGTATGTAGGTACTATACAAAAGATACGCACTCCCGTGTAAATAAAAGAGACACGGCGTTACTCGCCCGGCGGTGATAGCTGATAGCTGGGCGAGTATCACCGTGTCTCTTTTATTTACACGGGAGTGCGTATCTTTTGTTCGTGTTTATAGCCGATAGTTCATAGCTTAGTAGCTCGCGGTGAGACCAGTGCCATATCCATTGAAATGAAACTAATTGAGACTGTCCATCGCGATTCAGCGCGGAAACGCTGCGAGCGTAATGGGCACCTCTGCGTCGCGAACCAATCGGGGCGGTTTGGATGGGTAGCTCCTTTTAAAGGTTTTTTTTATGTTTAATTTTATTTAAGTTAATATTTTAATATTGCTTTTACTAATTTATTATTTAACATTTAGTTTGTAGTTAATATTATTCTTAAGTAGGTATTGTTTTCTATTAATAAACTATAAATTAAACTAAATAAAAAATTGAGACATAAAGTTACATTCGGACGTTTCCGTAAAAGTAATAAGGGAAAGTATCGTTTACTCTACCGTGTGTAAATCTAATACGGGCGATAAATTAACCAGGCATGGGATTCATTAGTGTAATCATGGATTTCGAGAGTAGTCCGCCTTTTGTACTTTATTTATTTTGCAATAAATATTATATAAATAAATAGACACTACAGTTTTTTTTTAAGATTTTTGGAACAGCAATTTTGGTACGAACATTTGTTGATATTGATATAGCAGTTGCTTTTGAAATTAGCTGTCAACGAGCGTTTAACTTGAGTGTGTTGCTCTACATTGCGCTCCGAATTTTTTTTTGTACGGATAATTTTGTTGCCCTAATTTTAAGTAAATTTATCTAAATGTACTTATTATGTCCTAAACTATCCCCCATTAAGAGCTTTGCCCGACGAAAATCATGTCGAATTCCCATGTACCACCAACTCCCGTAATAATCGGAGACTTTACACTCGAAGTTGTAGACGGAAGACGTTGTACCTAGGGCAAACTATTCAGTTAGGTAGGTCCAACTTCGAGAAAGAGGTCAATCGTCGAATCCGACTCGGTTGGGCAGCGTTCGGGAAGCTACGACACATATTTTCGTCCATTATTCCGCAGTGTTTGAAGACGAAAGTCTTTGATCAGTGTGTGTTGCCAGTGAAGACATACGGTACTGAAACGTGGCCTCTTACAATGGGCCTCATGAGAAGGCTCAAAGTCACCCAAAGGGCTATGAAGA
Source organism: Thaumatotibia leucotreta (assembly GCA_025490895.1). Classification (NCBI taxonomy): domain Eukaryota; kingdom Metazoa; phylum Arthropoda; class Insecta; order Lepidoptera; family Tortricidae; genus Thaumatotibia; species Thaumatotibia leucotreta. The sequence goes on along the minus strand of JALPQI010030682.1, from coordinate 139,783 downwards.
GGGCTATGCTAGGAGTCTCCCTGCGTGATCGGATTAAAAATTAAACCATCCGCAGCAGAACCAAAGTAACCGAAATAGCTCTCCGAATCGCTAAATTGAAGTGGCAGTGGGCGGGGCACATTGCGCGTACAACCGATGGCCGTTGGGGCGGGAAGGTTCTTGAGTGGCGGCCACGTACCGGAAGGCGTAGCGTGGGTAGGCCCCCCACAAGGTGGACCGATGACCTGGTGAAGGTCGCAGGAGTCCGCTGGATGCGGGTGGCGCAGGACCGGTCATTGTGGCAATCTTTGGGGGAGGCCTATGTTCAGCAGTGGACGTCTTTCGACTGATATGATGATAATGCTGATGAATTTTGTTGCCCTTATTTAAAGCAAAAGTTATCCAAATGTACTTATTATGTCCTAAACTATCCCCCTTTAAGAGCTTTGCCCGTGTTAGACTTACACCCCGTATATTTTATATATGTATAGGTGGTAGAAATGTCCGGATACCAGGCAATGCGTTTGGCCAAAATGAGTGGCAAGAAAACAGAAGAGATGTTCGAACGGCCGCGCTGGATCGGCGGCACTGAGTCAGAAATGTTCAACAAATTGGAGGAAATCGCTGGTTCGTAGTCTACTTCTATCTACATACAAGGTGCTCACGAGGAAAGGGAAAAATTCTAACAGCATATTCCTGAGACTAAAAGAAACATACAAATGTTAAATGAGTTTTGGTCAAACCTGCAAAAAAAAAAATATTTTTTTTATGTTTTGAATGCCTTAATACACAAAAAAACGATTTAATTAATGAAACTATCGCAAAAAATGCACTTCAAAGATTTTCTTTTACATTTGCTTGGTAATTAAAGATATTTTTGTTCATTTGATGTCTGTCAATTAAGTGTGACAAGACTAAGACAACATGGTGACAAAATCGTTTCCTAAAATGCGTTTATCATAGCGTAACGGTCTAAAACGGTTTTAAGAAAAAATCCAATTTTCTCTTAAAATAGACTGAATCCAGAAAACTTCATATGACATTTTTAACTTCAAATTTGGTCAGAAATCTGCTGTTGATTTTTTTCCCTTTCCTCATGGGCACATTGTATACATTTGGCAGTAATCCCAAGACATTACTAGCTCATAGGTTAATCTAGAACCTAGAATATAAATATTGGATGTGACATACCAAAGAAAAATACCGGTTTTCCAACGCCGGAGGTGGTATTCGAACCCACGTCCTTAGCTTTCGCGGCTGATGCCTAAACCACTCGGCCACTCCAGCAGAATGGAAGAAAAAACGTAGAAGTCAATTATGTACATTTTTAATAGTAATGTCAGAAGTACCATCGCCCTGACTTCTAGCTATACATCTGTAGAATTTAATGCCATTTGTAATAAAATAACCCCACATTTAACAGTGCTGCTGTTAAAAAGTTTAAACTGTATCTAAATTTGCTTCATACAAAACTGCCAAAGGTTTGTATGAAACAAATTTAGATGATTAGAATTTATGCAATTTTAGGAGCATAAGAACATTGCGTAACATTTTTTTTACAAAATCCATTAAATAAAGAAAAAACTTACATTTACCTCAATGTTGCGTACCTGCGGCTTTTTGAATTTCGATTTTCGACCTTATTGTTTATTTAGACAATAGACATGTGGGTCAAAATTCTTTTCGTTGTCTTATTTTGTGTCCCTAAAAACGTGACGCAGTGGTGATTTTAGTATGAGATGATGTTTTGTTTTCAATTTCTGATGTATGTAGAAGTGCACTGGATTTTTTTTATATACTGTGTCGAAACAGCAACTAAAAGCGTGACAGAGTGGTAAAAAACAAGACAACGAAAAGAATTTTGACCCATGTTATTTTTTGTGAAATAAAATAACAACAAAACTCATTATTAAATGGACTTTTTAAAGATCTAGCGGCTCGCCTAATATAGACCTCAGGCGACCAGAGGGCTGGCCAGTACCTTGCACAGCGTTTGAGTATAGCTATACAACGGGGGAATGGGGAATGCGGCCAGCCTTCTGGGTACCTTGCCCACTGACGGCGATTTAGGCCAATTTTTTTATTTATAGGTAGTTAAGTCCTTATATTGTTTGTTTTTATTTTATGTCGTTCTTTAATAATAAAATATAAAATGCTTATTAAATTATTTTAAGATTCCGAAGCGCCATCGACAGCCTTCCTCTCAGCGAGGCTATCTCGTGCCTTAGAGCACTCCCACGGGCGCTGGGCGGGCACCCGACTCAACTGGGCCGTACAGTCGGCCGCCGCGGACTTCCTGCATCTCATGCTGGTCAGCATGAACCATCTGGCTCCGAGGGCCAGGTATGGGGCCAACTGGAAACCAGTCCCTTTCAAACAGAAAAAAAAATTAAAATCGGTCAAAGCGTCTTTGAGTAATCGGGAAACATAATATAACATCCTTTTTAGTACAGATGGTGTATTTTTTAGGCGCTAGTGCGAGAAGTGTGTCATTTTACGTCAGGTCCAAAACTTCGGAGGGCCATCTGTACTGAGAAACGTCGTACGAGACACGTACAAAAAGGAAATTTGTAACTCGTGTTTAAAACACTCCCTTCGGTCGTGTTTTGAAACATCGCCACTTGATCGTTTCGAAATTCATGTTTTTCGCACTTTTGTCGTAATGTACTATTTTTAATCGGTCAAAGCGTCTTTGAGTAATCGGGAAACATAATATATCATCCTTTTTTGAAGCGTAATGATAAAGCATGAGCTACCTGAGAATCGATTGGAGCGTTAAGGTGCGGTTAAACTAAAAGAGCATTTCGCTGTTCTAACCTCCCACTCCTCGAAATTCGATCGGTACACAAAACGTGATTGGTTGATTTCGTAGAACGGGCGCTAGAACAGCGAATGCTCTTTTGGTTTAAACGCACCTTTAGACGAGGCGGGCGAGCGTGTAAGGGATTTTGACAGTACTCGGGCCACGCACATACGTTTGGCACATAGGTATGGGACCAACTGGAAACAATGCCCTTTCAAACAGAAAAAAACTCGGTTAAAGCGTCTTTGAGTAATCGGGGAACATAATATAACATCCTTTTTTTAAGGTTAATGATAAAAAACTGAGTTATTAATGAAATTTATTACTCAATTGTCGTTAACCCGACTGAAATTAATCTTTTTTTAATCCGACGCTCATTGGGTGTCCCTAAAAGTGAAAATGGTCATTTGCCCGCTCCGAAGCTCTGCGGAGATAACACTGATCCAGACCGCTTTCAGTGCTCGTGGCATGTACTTGTAGCGACGCGGAAAAGTGAGACCCCCTGGTATGTATAATACCCCCTTAGTGTAAGGCCTGAGTGGCGAGCGTCGAGCGGAATGTCGAGCGAAATGTCGAGCGGAATGTCGCGCGGAATGTCGAGCGGAGCGTCGAGCGTAATGTCGAGCGGAGCGTCAAGTGGAGCGTCAAGCGGAGCGTCGAGCGGAGCGTCGAGCGGAGCGTCGAGCGGAGCGTCGAGCGGAGCGTCGAGCGGAGCGTCAAGCGGAGCGTCAAGCGGAGCGTCAAGCGGAGCGTCGAGCGTAATGTCGAGCGGAGCGTCGAGCGTAATGTCGAGCGGAGCGTCGAGCGTCCAAGGGATTTTCAAAAGCGCGCACTCGGACCAAGCGCATACGTTTGCATTTGTTTATTATGGATGGCTCGAGCGTCTACTCAGGCCTTAGACTTATATAGTAGACTGAAGCGACGGTAGCCTCTAGCGAGGCTATCTCGTGCCTTAGAGCACTCCCACGGGCGCTGGGCGGGCACCCGACTCAACTGGGCCGTACAGTCGGCCGCCGCGGACTTCCTGCATCTCATGCTGGTCAGCATGAACCATCTGGCTCCGAGGGCCAGGTATGCGACCAACTGGAAACAATGCCCTTTCAAACAGAAAAAAAAAATTGGTCAAAGCGTCTTTGAGTAATCGGGGAACATAATATAACATCCTTTTTAGTACAGATGGTGACTTATTTAGGCTTTAGTGCGAGAAGTGTGTCATTTTACGTGAGGTCCAAAACTTCGGAGGGCCATCTGCACTAATAAACGTCGTACGAGATACGTGCAGTCGTGCAATGTATCTACTATTTTAAATCTGTCGAAGCGTCTTTGAGTAATCGGGAAACATAATATAACATCCTTTTTAGTACAGATGGTGACTTATTTAGGCTTTAGTGCGAGAAGTGTGTCATTTTACGTCAGGTCGAAAACTTCGGAGGGCCATCTGCACTAAAAAACGTCGTACGAGACACGTACAAAAAGGAAATTTGTAACTCGTGTTTAAAACACTCCCTTCGTCGTGTTTTGAAACATCGCCACTCGTTTCGAATTTCATGTTTTTCGCACTTGTGTCGTAATGTACTATTTTTAATCTGTCGAAGCGTCTTTGAGTAATCGGGAAACATAATATAACATCGTTTTTTAAAGGGTAATGATAAAGCATGAGTGACCTGGATGCTTAGCCAAGTTGCCAATCGCTTAGTAGCGTATCGTAGTTTTCCCTCTCTGTCACTCTTTCATATTAGTGCGACAAAGACAGTTAGCTGCCTTTCGCTTATGATTGACGATTAAGTGCTAGCGATTGGCAACTTGGCTAAGCATCCTGAGCGTCGATCGGAGCGTTAGACGAGGCGGGCGAGCGTGTAAGGGATTTTGACAGTACTCGGGCCACGCACATACGTTTGCATTTGTTTAATATGGATGGCTCGAGCGTCTACTCAGGCCTTAGACTTATATAGTAGACTGAAGCGACGGTAGCCTCCAGCGAGGCTATCTCGTGCCTTAGAGCACTCCCACGGGCGCTGGGCGGGCACCCGACTCAACTGGGCCGTACAGTCGGCCGCCGCGGACTTCCTGCATCTCATGCTGGTCAGCATGAACCATCTGGCTCCGAGGGCCAGGTATGGGAGCAACTGGAAACAATGCCCTTTCAAACAGAAAAAAATAATCGGTCAAAGCGTCTTTGAGTAATCGGGGAACATAATATAACATCCTTTTTAGTACAGATGGTGTCTTATTTAGGCTTTAGTGCGAGAAGTGTGTCATTTTACGTCAGGTCCAAAACTTCGGAGGGCCATCTGTACCAAAAAACGTCGTACGAGACAGGTACAAAAAGGAAATTTGTAACTCGTGTTTAAAACACTCCCTTCGGTCGTGTTTTAAAACATCGCCACTCGTTTCGAAATTCATGTTTTTCGCACTTTTGTCGTAATGTACTATTTTAAATCTGTCAAAGCGTCTTTGAGTAATCGGGAAACATAATATAATATCCTTTTTTGAAGGGTAATGATAAAGCATCAGCGACCTGGATGCTTAGCCAAGTTGCCAATCGCTAGCGCTTAGTAGAGTAGCGTATCGTAGTTTTCCCTCTCTGTCACTCTTTCACATTAGTGCGACAAAGACAGTTAGCTGCCTTTCGCTTACGATTGACGATTAAGCGCTAGCGATTGGCAACTTAGCTAAGCATCCTGAGCGTCGATCGGAGCGTTAGACGAGGCGGGCGAGCGTGTAAGGGATTTTGACAGTACTCGGGCCACGCACATACGTTTGCATTTGTTTAATATGGATGGCTCGAGCGTCTACTCAGGCCTTAGACTTATATAGTAGACTGAAGCGACGGTAGCCTCTAGCGAGGCTATCTCGTGCCTTAGAGCACTCCCACGGGCGCTGGGCGGGCACCCGACTCAACTGGGCCGTACAGTCGGCCGCCGCGGACTTCCTGCATCTCATGCTGGTCAGCATGAACCATCTGGCTCCGAGGGCCAGGTATGGGACCAACTGGAAACAATGCCCTTTCAAACAGAAAAAAATAATCGGTCAAAGCGTCTTTGAGTAATCGGGGAACATAATATAACATCCTTTTTAGTACATATGGTGTCCTTTTTAGACGCTAGTACGAGAAGTGGCTCATTTTACGTCAGGTCCAAAACTTCGGAGGGCCATCTGTACTAAAAAACTTCGTACGAGACACGTACAAAAAGGAAATTTGTAACTCGTGTTTAAAACACTCCCTTCGGTCGTGTTTTAAAACATCGCCACTCGTTTCGAATTTCATGTTTTTCGCACTTTTGTCGTAATGTACTATTTTTAATCGGTTAAAGCGTCTTTGAGTAATCAGGGAACATAATATAACATCCTTTTTTTAAGGTTAATGATAAAAAAACTGAGTTTTTAATGAAATTTATGGCTCAATTGTCGTTAACCCGACTGAAATTAATCTTTTTTTAATCCGACGCTCATTGGGTGTCCCTAAAAGTGAAAATGGTCATATGCCCGCTCCGAAGCTCTGCGGAGATAACACTGATCCAGACCGCTTTCAGTGCTCGTGGCATGTACTTGTAGCGACACGGAAAAGTCCCCCCTGGTATGTATAATACCCCCTTAGTGTAAGGCCTGAGTGGCGAGCGTCGAGCGGAGCGTAGAGCGGAGCGTCGAGCGGAGCGGTTAGCGTCCAAGGGATTTTCAAAAGCGCGCACTCGGACCAAGCGCATACGTTTGCATTTGTTTAATATGGATGGCTAGCGTCTACTCAGGCCTTAGACTTATATAGTAGACTGAAGCGACGGTAGCCTCTAGCGAGGCTATCTCGTGCCTTAGAGCACTCCCACGGGCGCTGGGCGGGCACCCGACTCAACTGGGCCGTACAGTCGGCCGCCGCGGACTTCCTGCATCTCATGCTGGTCAGCATGAACCATCTGGCTCCGAGGGCCAGGTATGGGACCAACTGGAAACAATGCCCTTACAAACAGAAAAAATAAAATAAAAATCGGTCAAAGCGTCTTTGAGTAATCGAGGAACATCATATAACATCCTTTTTTAAAGGTTAATGATAAAAAAACTGAGTTTTTAATGATATTTATTACTCAATTGTCGTTAACCTGACTGAAATTAATCTTTTTTTAATCCGACGCTAATTGGGTGTCCCTGAAAGTGAAAATGGTCATATGCCCGCTCCGAAGCTCTGCGGAGATAACACTGATCCAGACCGCTTTCAGTGCTCGTGGCATGTACTTGTAGCGACGCGAAAAAGTGAGACTCCCTGGTATGTATAATACCCCCTTAGTGTAAGGCCTGAGTGGCGAGCGTTGAGCGGAGCGTCGAGCGTCCAAGGGATTTTCAAAAGCGCGCACTCGGACCAAGCGCATTACGTTTGCATTTGTTTAATATGGATGGCTCGAGCGTCTACTCAGGCCTTAGACTTATATAGTAGACTGAAGCGACGGTAGCCTCTAGCGAGGCTATCTCGTGCCTTAGAGCACTCCCACGGGCGCTGGGCGGGCACCCGACTCAACTGGGCCGTACAGTCGGCCGCCGCGGACTTCCTGCATCTCATGCTGGTCAGCATGAACCATCTGGCTCCGAGGGCCAGGTATGGGGCCAACTGGAAACAATGCCCTTCTTTCAAACATTAAATCATTTCTTTAGTACAGATGATGCGTTTTTTAGGCTCTAGTGCGAGAAGTGTGTCCTTTTACGTCAGGTCGAAAACTTCGGAGGGCCTTCTGCACTAAAAAACGTCGTACGAGATACGTGCAGTCGTGCAATGTATCTACTATTTTAAATCTGTCGAAGCGTCTTTGAGTAATCGGGAAACATAATATAACATCCTTTTTTCAACCGAGTTTTTAATGAAATTTATTACTCAATTGTCGTTAACCTGACTGAAATTAATCTTTTTTTAATCCGACGCTAATTGGGTGTCCCTAAAAGTGAAAATGGTCATATGCTCGCTCCGAAGCTCTGCGGAGATAACACTGATCCAGACCGCTTTCAGTGCTCGTGGCATGTACTTGTAGCGACACGGAAAAGTCCCCCCTGGTATGTATAATACCCCCTTAGTGTAAGGCCTGAGTGGCGAGCGTCGAGCGGAGCGTAGAGCGGAGCGTCGAGCGGAGCGGTTAGCGTCTAAGGGATTTTCAAAAGCGCGCACTCGGACCAAGCGCATACGTTTGCATTTGTTTAATATGGATGGCTAGCGTCTACTCAGGCCTTAGACTTATATAGTAGACTGAAGCGACGGTAGCCTCTAGCGAGGCTATCTCGTGCCTTAGAGCACTCCCACGGGCGCTGGGCGGGCACCCGACTCAACTGGGCCGTACAGTCGGCCGCCGCGGACTTCCTGCATCTCATGCTGGTCAGCATGAACCATCTGGCTCCGAGGGCCAGGTATGGGACCAACTGGAAACAATGCCCTTTCAAACAGAAAAAAAAAATCGGTCAAAGCGTCTTTGAGTAATCGGGAAACATAATATAACATCCTTTTTAGTACAGATGGTGTCTCTTTTAGGCGCTAGTGCGAGAAGTGTGTCATTTTACGTCAGGTCCAAAACTTCGGAGGGCCATCTGCACTAAAAAACGTCGTACGAGATACGTGCAGTCGGGCAATGTATCTACTATTTTAAATCTGTCGAAGCGTCTTTGAGTAATCGGGAAACATAATATAACATCCTTTTTAGTACAGATGGTGTCTCTTTTAGGCGCTAGTGCGAGAAGTGTGTCATTTTACGTCAGGTTTGAAACTTCGGAGGGCCATCTGTACCAAAAAACGTCGTACGAGACACGTGCAAAAACGAAATTCGAAACGAGTGGCGATGTTTTAAAACACGACCGATAGGGAGTTTTTCGCAATGTACTTTAAATCTGTCGAAGCGTCTTTGAGTAATCGGGGAACATAATATGACATCCTTTTTTAAAGGTTAATGATAAAAAAACTGAGTTTTTAATTAAATTTATTACTCAATTGTCGCTAACCCGACTGAAATTAATCTTTTTTAATCCGACGCTAATTGGGTGTCCCTAAAAGTGAAAATGGTGATATGCCCGCTTCGAAGCTCTGCGGAGATAACACTGATCCAGACCGCTTTCAGTGCTCGTGGCATGTACTTGTACACTTGTAGCGACACGGAAAAGTCCCCCCTGGTATGTATAATACCCCCTTAGTGTAAGGCCTGAGTGGCGAGCGTCGAGCGAAGCGTAGAGCGGAGCGTAGAGCGGAGCGTCGAGCGGAGCGGTTAGCGTCCAAGGGATTTTCAAAAGCGCACACTCGGACCAAGCGCATACGTTTGCATTTGTTTAATATGGATGGCTCGGGCGTCTACTCAGGCCTTAGACTTATATAGTAGACTGAAGCGACGGTAGCCTCTAGCGAGGCTATCTCGTGCCTTAGAGCACTCCCACGGGCGCTGGGCGGGCACCCGACTCAACTGGGCCGTACAGTCGGCCGCCGCGGACTTCCTGCATCTCATGCTGGTCAGCATGAACCATCTGGCTCCGAGGGCCAGGTATGGGGCCAACTGGAAACAATGCCCTTTCAAACAGAAAAAAAAATTAAAAATCGGTCAAAAGAGCATTCCATGAAAACATCTACTTTTTGTCGCTTACGACTCACTATGGTACCTACCCTAATAAAATATGCTAGCTGTTAGGAAACACTGTCAATCTTAAAGCCTTGATATGTTATTATTATGTCGTAACTCAGCTTACTAATTTAATTTTTCAAAAGTATTGAAAAGACAGTGTCGCTCACGACATGTTTTCATGGAATGCTCCCAAAGCGTCTTTGAGTAATCGGGAAACATAATATAACATCCTTTTTAGTACAGATGGTGTGTTTTTAGGCGCTAGTACGAGAAGTGGCTCATTTTATGTCAGGTCCAAAACTTCGGAGGGCCATCTGCACTAAAAAACGTCGTACGAGATACGTGCAGTCGTGCAATGTACCTACTATTTTAAATCTGTCGAAGCGTCTTTGAGTAATCGGGAAACATAATATAACATCCTCTTTAGTACAGATGATGCGTTTTTTAGGCTCTAGTACGAGAAGTGGCTCATTTTACGTCAGGTCCAAAACTTCGGAGGGCCGTCTGTAACAAACAACGTCGTACGAGATACGTACAAAAAGGAAATTTGTAACTCGTGTTTAAAACACTCCCGTCGGTCGTGTCTTAAAACATCGCCACTTGTTTCGAATTTCATGTTTTTCGCACTTGTGTCGTAACGTAATGTACTATTTTAAATCTGTCGAAGCGTCATTGAGTAATCGGGAAACATAATATAACATCCTTTTTAAAGGGTAATTAATGATAAAGCATGAGCGACCTGGATGCTTAGCCAAGTTGCCAATCGCTAGCGCTTAGTAGCGTATCGTAGTTTTCCCTCTCTGTTTTATATTAGTGCGACAAAGACATTTAGCTGCCTTTCGCTTACGATTGACGACTAAGCGCTAGCGATTGGCAACTTGGCTAAGCATCCTGAGCGTCGATCGGAGCGTTAGACGAGGCGGGCGAGCGTGTAAGGGATTTTGACAGTACTCGGGCCACGCACATACGTTTGCATTTGTTTAATATGGATGGCTCGAGCGTCTACTCAGGCCTTAGACTTATATAGTAGACTGAAGCGACGGTAGCCTCTAGCGAGGCTATCTCGTGCCTTAGAGCACTCCCACGGGCGCTGGGCGGGCACCCGACTCAACTGGGCCGTACAGTCGGCCGCCGCGGACTTCCTGCATCTCATGCTGGTCAGCATGAACCATCTGGCTCCGAGGGCCAGGTATGGGACCAACTGGAAACAATTCCCTTTCAAACAGAAAAAAAAAATAAAAAATCGGTCGAAGCGTCTTTGAGTAATCGGGAAACTTAATATAACATCCTTTTTAGTATAGATGGTGCGTTTTTTAGGCTCTAGTGCGAGAAGTGTGTCATTTTACGTCAGGTTTGAAACTTCGGAGGGCTATCTGTACTAAAAAACGTCATAAGAGACACGTAGTTACAAAAAGGAAATTCGTAACTCGTGTCGATTTAAAACACTCCCGTCGGTCGTGTTTTAAAACATCGCCACTCGTTTCGAAATTCATGTTTTTCGCACTAGTGCCGTAATGTACTATTTTTAATCGGTCAAAGCGTCTTTGAGTAATCGGGAAACATAATATAACATCATTTTTTAAAGGGCAATGATAAAGCATGAGTAACCTGGATGCTTAGCCAAGTTGCCAATCGCTTAGTAGCGTATCGTAGTTTTCCCTCTCTGTCACTCTTTCATATTAGTGCGACAAAGACAGTTAGCTGGCTTTCGCTTACGATTGACGATTAAGCGCTAGCGATTGGCAACTTGGCTAAGCATCCTGAGCGTCGATCGGAGCGTTAGACGAGGCGGGCGAGCGTGTAAGGGATTTTGACAGTACTCGGGCCACGCACATACGTTTGCATTTGTTTAATATGTATGGCTCGAGCGTCTACTCAGGCCTTAGACTTATATAGTAGACTGAAGCGACGGTAGCCTCTAGCGAGGCTATCTCGTGCCTTAGAGCACTCCCACGGGCGCTGGGCGGGCACCCGACTCAACTGGGCCGTACAGTCGGCCGCCGCGGACTTCCTGCATCTCATGCTGGTCAGCATGAACCATCTGGCTCCGAGGGCCAGGTATGAGACCAACTGGAAACAATTCCCTTTCAAACAGAATAAAAAATCGGTCAAAGCGTCTTTGAGTAATCGGGGAACATCATATAACATCCTTTTTTAAAGGTTAATGATAAAAAACTGAGTTTTTAATGAAATTTATGGCTCAATCGTCGTTAACCTGACTGAAATTAATCTTTTTTTAATCCAATGCTAATTAGGTGTCCCTAAAAGTGAAAATGGTCATATGCCCGCTCCGAAGCTTTGCGGAGATAACGCTCGTGGCATGTACTTGTAGCGACGCGGAAAAGTGAGACCCCCTGGTATGTATAATACCCTCTTAGTGTAAGGCCTGAGTGGGGAGCGTGGAGCGGAGTGTCGAGCGGAGCGTCGAGCGGAATGTCGAGCGGAGCGCCGAGCGAAATGTCGAGCGGAGCGTCGAGCGGAATGTCGAGCGGAGCGTCGAGCGGAATGTCGAGCGGAGCGTCGAGCGTAATGTCGAGCGGAGCGTCGAGCGGAGCGTCAAGCGGAGCGTCAAGCGGACAAGGGATTTTCAAAAGCGCGCACTCGGACCAAGCGCATACGTTTGCATTTGTTTAATATGGATGGCTCGAGCGTCTACTCAGGCCTTAGACTTATATAGTAGACTGAAGCGACGGTAGCCTCTAGCGAGGCTATCTCGTGCCTTAGAGCACTCCCACGGGCGCTGGGCGGGCACCCGACTCAACTGGGCCGTACAGTCGGCCGCCGCGGACTTCCTGCATCTCATGCTGGTCAGCATGAACCATCTGGCTCCGAGGGCCAGGTATGAGACCAACTGGAAACAATGCCCTTTCAAACAGGAAAAAAAAAAAAATCGGTCAAAGCGTCTTTGAGTAATCGGGAAACATAATAAAACATCCTTTTTAGTACAGATGGTGTATTTTTTAGGCTCTAGTACGAGAAGTGTGTCATTTTACGTCAGGTTTGAAACTTCGGAGGGCCATCTGCACTAAAAATTTTTTAGGCTCTAGTAGGAGAAGTGTGTCATTTTACGTCAGGTTTGAAACTTCGGAGGGCCATCTGTACTAAAAAACGTCGTACGAGACACATACAAAAAGGAAATTCGTAACTCGTGTCGATTTAAAACACTCCCTATCGGTCGTGTTTTGAAACATCGCCACTTGTTTCGAATTTCATGTTTTTCGCACTTGTGTCGTAATGTACTATTTTAAATCTGTCGAAGCGTCTTTGAGTAATCGGGAAACATAATATAACATCCTTTTTTAAAGGGTAATGATAAAGCATGAGCGACCTGGATGCTTAGCCAAGTTGCCAATCGCTAGCGCTTAGTAGCGTATCGTAGTTTTCCCTCTCTGTCACTCTTTCATATTAGTGTTTCAAAGACAGTTAGCTGCCTTTCGCTTACGATTGACGATTAAGCGCTAGCGATTGGCAACTTGGCTAAGCATCCTGAGCGTCGATCGGAGCGTTAGACGAGGCGGGCAAGCGTGTAAGGGATTTTGACAGTACTCGGGCCACGCACATACGTTTGCATTTGTTTAATATGGATGGCTCGAGCGTCTACTCAGGCCTTAGACTTATATAGTAGACTGAAGCGACGGTAGCCTCTAGCGAGGCTATCTCGTGCCTTAGAGCACTCCCACGGGCGCTGGGCGGGCACCCGACTCAACTGGGCCGTACAGTCGGCCGCCGCGGACTTCCTGCATCTCATGCTGGTCAGCATGAACCATCTGGCTCCGAGTGCCAGGTATGGGACCAACTGGAAACAATGCCCTTTCAAACAGAAAAAAAAATCGGTCAAAGCGTCTTTGAGTAATCGGGAAACATAATATAACATCCTTTTTTGAAGGTTAATGATAAAAAAACCAAGTTTTTAATGAAATTTATTACTCATCATCATCATCATCAGCCAATTGACGTCCACTGCTGGACATAGGCCTACCCCAGAGAGTTCCACAAAGATCGGTCGATTTATTACTCAATTGTCGTTAACCTGACTGATTTTTTTTTTAATCCGACGCTAATTGGATGTCCCTAAAAGTGAAAATGGTAATTTGCCCGCTCCGAAGCTCTGCGGAGATAACACTGATCCATACCGCTTTCAGTGCTCGTGGCATGTATTTGTAGCGACACGGAAAAGTCCCCCCTGGTATGTATAATACCCCCTTAGTGTAAGGCCTGAGTGGCGAGCGACGAGCGGAGCGTAGAGCGGAGCGTCGAGCGGAGCGGTTAGCGTCCAAGGGATTTTCAAAAGCGCGCACTCGGACCAAGCGCATACGTTTGCATTTGTTTAACATGGATGGCTCGAGCGTCTACTCAAGCCTTAGACTTATATAGTAGACTGAAGCGACGGTAGCCTCTAGCGAGGCTATCTCGTGCCTTAGAGCACTCCCACGGGCGCTGGGCGGGCACCCGACTCAACTGGGCCGTACAGTCGGCCGCCGCGGACTTCCTGCATCTCATGCTGGTCAGCATGAACCATCTGGCTCCGAGGGCCAGGTATGGGACCAACTGGAAACAATGCCCTTTCAAACAGAAAAAAAAATTAAAAATCGGTCAAAGCGTCTTTGAGTAATCGGGAAACATGATATAACATCCTTTTTAGTACAGATGGTGTCTTTTTTAGGCGCTAGTACGAGAAGTGGCTCATTTTATGTCAGGGCCAAAACTTCGGCGGGCCATCTGTGCTAAAAAACGTGATACGAGACACGTACAAAATTGTGTCGTAATGTACTATTTTAAATCGGTCAAAGCGTCTTTGAGTAATCGGGAAACATAATATAACATCCTTTTTTAAAGGGTAATGATAAAGCATGAGCGATGATATTTTTTTTTATAATCGGGAAACATAATACAATATCCTTTTTTAAAGGGTAATGATAAAGCATGAGCGACCTGAGCGTCGATCGGAGCGTTAAGGTGCGCGGTTAAACTAAAAGAGCATTCGCTGTTCTAACCGTCCACTCCACGAAATTCGATCGGTACACAAAACGTTGGTTGATTTCGTAGAACGGGCGCTAGAACAGCGAATGCTCTTTTGGTTTAAACGCACCATTAGACGAGGCGGGCGAGCGTGTAAGGGATTTTGACAGTATTCGGGCCACGCGCTTACGTTTGCATTTGTTTAATATGTATGGCTCGAGCGTCTACTCAAGCCTTAGACTTATATAGTAGACTGAAGCGACGGTAGCCTCTAGCGAGGCTATCTCGTGCCTTAGAGCACTCCCACGGGCGCTGGGCGGGCACCCGACTCAACTGGGCCGTACAGTCGGCCGCCGCGGACTTCCTGCATCTCATGCTGGTCAGCATGAACCATCTGGCTCCGAGGGCCAGGTATGGACTAACTGGAAACAATTCCCTTTCAAACAGAAAAAAAAAATTAAATCGGTCAAAGCGTCTTTGAGTAATCGGGAAACTTAATATAAAACATCCTTTTTAGTACAGATGGTGTCTTTTTTAGGCGCTAGTACGAGAAGTGGCTCATTTTACGTCAGGTCCAAAACTTCGGAGGGCCATCTGTACTAAAAAACGTCGTACGAGACACGTACAAAAAGGAAATTCGTAACTCGTGTCGATTTAAAACACTCCCGTCGCTCGTGTTTTAAAACATCGCCACTCGTTTCGAATTTCATGTTTTTCGCACTTTTGTCGTAATGTACTATTTTAAATCGGTCAAAGCGTCTTTGAGTAATCGGAAAACATAATATTTCATCCTTTTTTGAAGGGTAATGATAAAGCATGAGTGACCTGGATGCTTAGCCAAGTTGCCAATCGCTTAGTAGCGTATCGTAGTTTTCCCTCTCTGTCACTCTTTCATATTAGTGCGACAAAGACAGTTAGCTGCCTTTCGCTTACGATTGACGATTAAGCGCTAGCGATTGGCAACTTGGCTAAGCATCCTGAGCGTCGATCGGAGCGTTAGACGAGGCGGGCGAGCGTGTAAGGGATTTTGACAGTACTCGGGCCATGCACATACGTTTGCATTTGTTTAATATGGATGGCTAGCGTCTACTCAGGCCTTAGACTTATATAGTAGACTGAAGCGACGGTAGCCTCTAGCGAGGCTATCTCGTGCCTTAGAGCACTCCCACGGGCGCTGGGCGGGCACCCGACTCAACTGGGCCGTACAGTCGGCCGCCGCGGACTTCCTGCATCTCATGCTGGTCAGCATGAACCATCTGGCTCCGAGGGCCAGGTATGGGACCAACTGGAAACAATGCCCTTTCAAACAGAAAAAAATAATCGGTCAAAGCGTCTTTGAGTAATCGGGAAACATAATATAACATCCTTTTTAGTACAGATGGTGTCTTTTTTAGGTGCTAGTGCGAGAAGTGTGTTATTTTACGTCAGGTTTGAAACTTCGGAGGGCCATCTGTACCAAAAAACGTCGTACGAGACACCAAAAAGGAAATTTGTAACTCGTGTTTAAAACACTCCCTTCGGTCGTGTTTTGAAACATTGCCACTCGTTTCGAATTTCATGTTTTTCGCACTTGTGTCGTAGTGTAATATTTTTAATCGGTCAAAGCGTCTTCGAGTAATCGGGAAACATAATATATCATCCTTTTTTAAAGGGTAATGATAAAGCATGAGTGACCTGGATGCTTAGCCAAGTTGCCGATCGCTAGCGCTTAGTAGCGTATCGTAGTTTTCCCTCTCTGTCACTCTTTCTTATTAGTGCGACAAAGACAGTTAGCTGCCTTTCGCTTACGATTGACGATTAAGCGATTGGCAACTTGGCTAAGCATCCTGAGCGTCGATCGGAGCGTTAGACGAGGCGGGCGAGCGTGTAAGGGATTTTGACACTACTCGGGCCAAGCACATACGTTTGCATTTGTTTAATATGGATGGCTAGCGTCTACTCAGGCCTTAGACTTATATAGTAGACTGAAGCGACGGTAGCCTCTAGCGAGGCTATCTCGTGCCTTAGAGCACTCCCACGGGCGCTGGGCGGGCACCCGACTCAACTGGGCCGTACAGTCGGCCGCCGCGGACTTCCTGCATCTCATGCTGGTCAGCATGAACCATCTGGCTCCGAGGGCCAGGTAACCCCTTTAAAATATTATCGAACCGGGTTACTCACGTATTTAAGCCGATGACTGCTCGACGTGTTTCGGCCCATTAAGAGGGTCCTTGTCCGGAGCACACTCGGCCAAAGCCCGACGCGTACTGCGGGCCTGCGCCCTGCTAGAATGGGTACTGGCAACTACTCGAGCAATCATCGACTTAAATACGTGAGTGAGTAACCCGGTTCGATAATATTTTTTTCTACTCCCGTACTTTTATTTGTCATTTACATGGTCGTGAACACACCTTTAAGCCCCTACCTTACAGATGTCAAGATAAGTATATATTGTCTATTCCCTATAAACGCATTCGGGTTTACACGCAGTGCGTTTTTTGCATTTTAAGACACCTCGTGTATACAAGACTTAATGAAATACATGGCTGCCAACCTAATTTTTCTCAAACATGCAATGAAATGTTGTTGTTACGTGCCTAAAAAGTGGCCGGGAAGTACCTCGTTGTCGGCCTAGGCCGGCAAGTGCCCCTTTTTTAATTTTCATAGGGTTGTGACCTGGCATCTTGGCTTTTAGCCAATAATTATTTGTAAGTAATATTAGTATTAAAAAAATGATTGGCAATTTTTGCAGTTATAATTAGGTATTTAAATTATATAATTTAAAATAAATGTACAATAACTACTCAAAATAATATTTAAAAAGCAGTATTATACGGCGCGATCCGTCGGCCCCGATCACCGCATGCGATTAATTGGACCCAACCGACCGCGTCGTCTAATACCGCTTTTTAAAAGTAAACATTTGCAACTTTCAAACAGGTCAATTTTAAAAAAAAGAGGTGTCGGTGTCGTATTTGACTGTTGTGTTTCAAAGACTTAGTTATGTAGTTGACTTATAATTTCTTAGAAAGAAGATACATTTTTTTGTTTCATTTCATTGCATGTTTGAGAAAAGCATTATACATACCTCGACCATGAAGTGACGGGTTGCCGTCCGAATACTATCTCTACATATATTCGGCCGGCAACCAGTCACTTCCCGGCCTCGGTAGTAATGTACTATTAAATGTCATTCCTGATGAACAGTAAACCATAGAGGAGCTTTCTTTTTTAATTTTGACGTCTCCCGCCCGACTTTGATGATTAATAAAATTGTGTTTGACTAAGAACAATTCTCAAATTTACAATTTTATTTGAAAATAAGTGTGTGGTCGTAGAAAAAGAATTGTATGCAACATTGTTTAACTGAGTCAATAAATGCTCGTGGCGTCTTTAATAACAATTTTCGGCTTCGCCTCAAATTGTTACCCACACCACTCCCCTTTTTTGACCTCTCTTAAACAAGGGTTGCATAAAATACTATAATATGCTTGAGTCTCACGTTAGTTATAATTCTAAAAGTAACCCCTTTAAGGTCTCTGCCCACTAGACCGTAGCATACCATGACCGTAGCATGAACGTATCAGACACGGAATGTGAGACGACACGGTCTACTATGCCCACTATAACGTGTGTACATCGTTTCATATCCGTGCTAAGCCCGTTTAGTGACCGTTGCATCCGCGTTGCAACCACGTATCATCCGCGTCGCAACTACGTATCATCCCCGTAGTATGAGCGATTCATATCCGTCGTTATCGTTCCATTGTCACAGTTTTATCAGTTTCAAATTGTTTTCGCGCCCTTTAGACAACTACTATCGCTCTGCTAGTATTTTCCTAGGAGTTTATTTCTACACCTATTTTTCTGAGCAGACATCGTAAACTGCGATCGAAATCCATTGAAGTACTAGAGTTGTTACTGAGTCAAGTCAAAGTCAAAAATGATTTATTCCTTCCAGGGCACTAAGTCCAAGTGTCAAAATGTCCATAGAGACAATATGTCCAAGGGTCACAATGTCTATGAAGGCAATGTGTCCAAAGAGTCAACATGTCCAAGGGTCCAAACGTCCCAGGAGTCAATATACCCATGGAGTCAATATGTCCAAGGGTCAAAACATCCAAGTAGTCAATATGTCCAAGGATCAAAATGTCCAAGAAGTCAATATGTTCATAGAGTCAACATGTCTAGGTGTCGAAACGTCCAAGATGTCAATATGCCCAAGGAGTCAATATGTCCAAGGGTCAAAACATCCAAGTAGTCAATATGCCCAAGGGTCAAAATGTACAAGAAGTACATGTCTGGGGGTCGCAATGTTCATGACGTCGATATGCTCAAGGAGTCAATATGTCCAAGGGTCAAAACGTCCAAGGAATCAATATTGGGAACTAGTATCTAACCCTTATAGTTTCGCCGTAGGTAACGCCACTACTTTGAAAAAATCTCATATCTCATACTTCTGCTTGAAGACGAAGACGAAACCGATGCGATTCATACGTAATTACGTATAGGACTTTTCTTTTTTGTCAACCAGCATAAGATACGAGTTTTTTAAAAAGTAGTCACGATATGTCATGGCGTCCATGCGTCTGAGGTTAGGCCGTTACTACTAGCAAGCTGTAATTTGGTATGAATATAGCTTAGATCAATCGTGTCGACAAACTGTTTTTTTTAAATACTATGTCAACCTACAGGAGCAAATTGTATAATCAACAGAAAAAGGTTCTAAACTGGCAAGGTGTGTAAAATAATTTTGACGCGTCTTTATTGTAGGTAAATAGAATAAGGACGTGTCAAAGTTATTTGGAGACCTTTCCCGCTTAGCGACTTTTTCTACTATACTAAGTATTCTATAAATGTTTGTGTAGTGCTTTAAAAAAAATGGTGTTTTGATACTAGCGTGTTTTAAGTTTTATTTTAAAAAACGGTGTAGATATTTTAGGAATAGTCTATTATGGGCTCAATTTGATCAGAGATTCAACTTTTATGAATTATGACATTAAGGTGATGCGGGACGTAATGAAGGTTACGTAGCATTAATTTCGAAAATCATACGTTCTAAATTCAAAACTCCAAAGGACATAATACTCGTATTATTATCGAAAATCAAAATTGCTAATGTACAAAATTCCTATAAATATTTATCCTAATAAACTTTTAATCGAACAATCTCATTTCCGAAAATCAATATTCCTTTGTTTATAATGCCTAATGCTGATACTTCGAAGGTCAATAATTCAGTGTTCAAAATTGCTTTGTTCAAAATGCCTAATTATAACAGTTTTTCGAACTAAATTAAGCGGGTAGGAGCATGTTCATTGTGCGGTTCCCTAGTTTTCTGTCCGTCACTATGAGCGTTCCTACTTATTGTTTTAAAATACTTTAAGTAAAACGTATCAATAACAAAAATTTCTTTTAAAAACTCAGATTTAAAAAAAATATAAGAAAATTCCACCGATCTAATCATAATACTTTTTCTTTTACTTTAAAATAGCTCGATGAAGTGAAAATAGTCCAAAAATCGTTCGAAATTTGCAAAACTGCACTTGAGCATTTTAAACTTAGGTGAACTAAACGTTGGAAAAATGTCGTTAGTAATTTCATAAACTAGCTGTTTCGTTCATTAGACCTTTTAAAAATAGGTTAATTAACTGTAGAACAAACGTCATTAGGAATTTCGTACATTAGCAATTTTGATTTTTGATAATGTCCTTTGGAGTTTTGAATTTGACCATTGGTCATATTGACTCTTTGGACATTTTGATTCTTTGGACGTTTTGAGACTTGCACATTTTGAGAGTTGGACACATTTACTCATTGGACATTTTGACTACCTACTGGACATATTCACTCTAAGGACATTTCGAATCCTTGGGCATTTTGACTCCTTGGACATTTTGACTCCTTAGACATTTTGACTCCTTGGATATTTAGACTCCTTGGACATTTTGACTCCTTGGACATTTTGCTACTTGGACACATTCACTAATCGGACATTTTGACTCTTGGACATATTTACTCTGAGGACATTTTGACTCCTTGGACATATTGATTCCTTGGACGTTTTGACCCTTGGACATATTGACTATTTGGACACATTGACTCCATAGACATTGTGACCCTTGGACATGTTGTCTCCATGGACATTTTGACACTTGGACTTAGTGCCCTGGAAGGTATTTATTGAGTAGGCTTAGCAACAAGCACTTTCGAATCGTCAGTTATGCTACTTATACATTCATATGGCGGAATGTGTTTATTTATCATTAATATTATTAAAGTATTAAATTACACTTATCAATGTCTAGGTAACCTAGACACTGATAAATGTAATCTATGATATTAAATTAAAACTTCTTGGAATTGGTAAATATATTGTCTATAGATTTATGAGAGTACATTATGTTCTTGTCATGATTGTCAATGTGACTCTGTCAGGTACTGGTTTTGTTTGATTATTTTTACATCTTTTAATAGTTTTGGAACGATAATTAATTGTAAATAACAATGGAGCAACTGAAAAAAAATCTAAAAAAAAGATATATCGATTTTGTGTAGGTACAGTACATATTGTAATAAAAATCCAAAACCAATAAAATTTATTTTAGAAAGCCACATCAAAAGCATGGTTCTTGCCAAGTAAAAAAAGAAACAAACTGTGCAATCTATCTGGATAAATTCGTTAAGTTACACGACTGTTTCAAAATTGATATTTCTTTTAATTATTTCGTTTGTAAGAAAAGAAGTAATATTTTTCGACCTCGATAAAAATCTTCGGTTTGCGGGTTTACAATCAATTAAGTAAGTTTTTTTTTCAGAAAATAGCGATGCTGATTATATTGTTTGCGTTGTTTCGCCATAAGAAAATTATTACTCACTATCAAAAGTAAAAAATTTGGAGAGTTTTGGATAAAAATTGTAAATACAATACAAAAATGTAAATAGAACCCGTATGCTCACCGTTTCGCCGCCTGCGCACACCGTACCGGCAACGTTGCGTGCCATGCACGTAGCGTGTCGGGGCCGGCAAAATATTCTCGCCGACAATTCTTGCCGGTCCGTGCATGGCACGCGACGGTGTTGGCCGGCGACGGAACGTCCTAGTGGGCATAGTCTCATACTTTTCCATACAAAGAATATTTTTTTGTCTGATACGTTCATGCTACGGTCATGGTATGCTACGGTCTAGTGGGCAGAGACCTTTATTCATAACGGTCCGTCATCTTAACTATACCGTCTACCTAGCGTTATCCCGGCCTTTGCCAGGGTCCACTTTCCTGCTACGTCTCCTCCACTTTGCGCGATCCTGGGCATCTTCTACTGTAAGCCCATTTACACTCATGTCAGCTTTCACCCTTCCGGTCGTATTCACAACTGATTTTCGCAACCAGATGCGGATAAAGAATGTTTATTATTTGTTCACAACCAGTTGAGAATCAGGAGAACTTTTTCTTTTACCGGAACTTGGTTGCGAACAAGTAATCCTTCCGACTGTTTTCACAACTGCAGTTCGCAACCAGGTGCGAAAAAGGATTTACTTTTCTTTGTTCGCAGTCTTCGTTATCTATTAAATCTGTCTAATCTGACAGTCTAATGGTCTTTGGTCTACCGCGGGGTCGGGGGCCGTCATCTAAAGGTGCATGCAGACCAAAAGAGCATTCGCTGTTCGATCGAATTTCGTAGAGTAGGAAAATGAAAATGAATGAAAATGAAGTTCACAGATATATTTTTACTTGAATACTAATAAATATATGTAGATAATTTTGACTAAAAATGTATGTGAACTCAAGGTTTAAGGATTGAAATTCGTAATAAAGCCAAGATTGTGTACTAAAAGTGCGTGATTACGAAAAAATGCAAATTTTTAGATTTGTTTAAATTTTTTTGATTATACTGACGAATGGTGTTTTGTAATTCTAACAAATATCATTGTCAAAGTGACAGATAAGGACAAAACAATGTTGTAACAAAAATGAAGTTGAACGTTTATGAATAATGGAGTAAGTATATGCGGTGATGTCGAATGGCGGCAGGAGAGTGAAATAGGTACTGTGATGAATAAAATTATGATTTTAAAGGTGGGTTTACACCAAACGAGCGAATGCTCATTCTATCCCCCACTCTGCGAAATCAACGAATTACGTTTTGTGTAGCGAACGAATTTCGTAGAGCGGGGATAGAATGAGCATTCGCACGTTTGGTGTAAAGCTACTCTTACGTGGCATATCATTATACGATTCTAAACCTTTCGGCATCAGACAGTAGTGATCCTGAGCTTACGGAGGTCATCGAAAATAACATAAACAAGCTTATTGTTAGAACATGTGCATAAACATCTGACTCCATCCAGTTAAAACGTGTTTTGTTCTTATCTGTCACTTCAAATATGCCATTTAGTTAGAAAGAGACAAAACGCATTTTAACTTAAATGGTAATGATTTGCGTTTACGAATTAGAGGCTATGTCTAAATTAGTATTCCTCAACGATAAATCAATCGGCGAATTACCGTTAAATTCGAACATAGGTACTAAAATGGTCGCGCACCGTGCTGTTTCAAAGGAATTTCCTCCCGTGGACGGTCCGTCTGTGCAATGAGCTCCCTGCCAAAAGACTACAGTAAGGAGTGTACAAGTCTTAATGGGTCGGTAACGCGCATGTGACACCTAGCTATGGAGTTGCAGGTGTCCATAGTCTACGATGACCGCTTTCCATCAGACGGGCCGTATGCTCGTTTGCCACCGACGTGGTATATGTATAAAAAAAAATTAAAAACTGATTCTCCCATTTTCTACGTCAACGACCGTTCAACGTATTTCATTTTAAAGCAAGGAACGTTTTGTAGTTTTTCCGAAAAACTATTTCATTTTAGCCTCCGTTTATACACCAGATTCTCCATGTTTATATTTTCCGCTTTTGTGGTTATTCTTATGTACAATATTTAACTGCCGTGCCGTGTTAAAATAATATATATGCAAATATCTGATCTCGGGAACTCGACGACCTTGTTTTATCGTTGTATTGTAATACTAGTTTTACACACTTTGGTTGTTATTTAATAGAATTAGGAAGAAGAATTTGTTTATTACTTAGTTAACAAACATCTGAAGTGGTTAGATATATTTTTTCCCGTCTTTATTCGGAAATATTAATAAAGTGTCGATGTGATAATTGTGAAGTTCGAATCGGTACCATAAAAAACTATTTTCATTGAATTATTGCGTGTAATATGTAAAATTTTGTTGACAATTCTAATGAAAATCTCTCTGAAAAAAAACGACAATCAGTAATCATGACGGTTACAACATTATTATTATTTTTAACAATACACAGTGTTCTACAATTAACAAATTCAATTCCCGAAGATGCTCATCTTAATTTTACCGAACTATGTTTGAAATACGGACACAAGGCAGAAGAGCATAGAGTGGTCACAGAAGATGGCTACATCCTCACTCTGTTCCGTCTACCAGGGAAGAAACCACCAGTCTTACTCGTACACGGCGTCCATGACTCTTCAGACACATTTGTCATCAGAGGAAATATATCCTTAGCTATAACATTAGCGAATAAAAACTATGACGTATGGGCAGCAAATACTAGAGGCAACAAATACGCCAGACAGCATGTCAAACTCAATCCGGATACAGATCTGTCCTTCTGGGATTATAGCTTTCACGAACGTGGATACTATGATTTAGCCGCTATAACAGATTACGTTTTAAACTCAACAGGACATAAGACTGTCAAAAGCATTGGACATTCGGAAGGAACGACTGATCATTTCGTACTAGGATCTCTTAGACCGGAATACAACAAGAAGTTCTCAATCTTCATTGCAATGGGGCCTTCGGCGATTTTCAGACATCTGACGCCTCCTCTGTCTATCTTGATTGAAATCGGCCCGTTATTGAATGAATTATCGCGGCCGTTCCAAATCGAAGAGATATTACGTGATGGAAGCATTGAAAAGACCATTTTTGAAATAGTATGTAGCCGAAATCCCCTCTTATGTCTTGACCAATTATTTCGATTTGGTGGATACGACCCGAAACGTACAGAGCGGAGTTTTTTGCCTGTGCTGTTTAACCATTTCCCTACATCAGGCTCGAGAAAAGGGTTAATACATTATAACCAATTAGCGCTCAGGAAGCGATTCGGCTTGTTTGACTATGGTCCTGAAGAAAATTTGAAACGCTACGGTCATAATGCACCCCCTGATTATAACCTTACAAGATTTACTATGAGAACGGCACTCTTTGTGGGTAAAAGGGATTTAATGAACGATGTTCAAGATGTGGAACATTTGCGAGCTCTTCTACCGAATGTCGTGCGATATCACTTAATGGAGTCGAAGACATGGAACCATTTTGACTTCACATGGGCCAATGACATGCCTGACACCCTGTTTCCTCATCTATTAAAATTATTAGAGAAATATTAAAACTGCTGTAAATAAATCGTTTTGTCTTAGGCTTGTTTTGGCTTTTAGTTTCACCTGTCCGGAACCCCCCATGCTTGTTTCCTTGCTATTGAAATCTTGGGAATTTTCCCGCTTGCTGATTGAGAAGAAATTCTATCTATACAGGGTGAAACGTGAGTCGTGAACATTAATACGTTTTTCTAACTCTATAAACAATTAGTCACGTTATTTTATTTGTTTTTTGTAAAAGTACAAAAACATAAACCCAAAAAATACAAAAAAAAAAAAATAACTTGTAAATTTTTAAGTAACTTGTGGGGCATTTAATTGTTAGTTGTACGAGTTAGAAAAACGTATTACTGTTCACGACTCATGTTTCACCCTGTATACATATAAGTAAAATCATAATGCAATGTAATGATATCGTGAAGATTGGATTAGGTCTGATGCTGTAGTTGGACGAAGGTCACAGAAACTGAGTTGCGTAGGCAAGAAAAATAGGGACCTACAATATTTTTATCAAGAACAGTCAAGTGCAAAAATATGTATCAAAAGAATCATCTTATATAGTACATTACGACATCTTACGACGTTTTTTAGTACAGATGGCCCTCCGAAGTTTTGGACTTGACGTAAAATGACCCACTTCTCGCACTAGAGCCTAAAAAGTTCATCAAATTATTTATTAACTTAATAATTTGATTTGTACTTTTTATTTATCCCCAGTAGTCACACTATATAAATTATAAATATTTGATGTCATATACCAAAAAAAACGACCAAGATCGAAGGTCAAAGGCGCCTAGCCCTGTAAGGGATTGCATATATGTACCGGAGAAAATTGACCGGTGGTTCCTAAGACCGAGTGGCCGATGGGTGCAGGCATCAGCCGCGAAAGCTGAGCACGTGGGTTCGATCCCCACCTCGGACGTTAGGTTAGGTTAGATCACCTTGGTCGTTTTTCTCTGGTATATGACATCTAATATTTATAATTTAAATACTTTGTACCCGTATATTTTGACCTCGACTGTACACTTTTTTTCTTGCAGATTCTGCCTAAGCTTCCACGATGAAGTCCGCTACCTAGTACCAGAGGACCAGAAGTACGAGACTGCGCTAGCTTTGCAAATCACCAACCTGCTTACAAGAGCGTTTTGTTCGCAAAGGTTAGTGCTCACTTCTGAAGATTGGTGTTTATTCGGGCTCTCTGTCCTAATCGTACATCATTCGCCTACCAAAGATTCAAAGATTTTTATTTGCTTCGAACACAGTAAAATGTGATAACAAAATATACATAAGATCCAGTGCGTTCAGCCATAAATTAGGCATGCAAATAGTGGTGAGCAGCGGCGAAATCAAATTGTTAATCATCATCATCATCATCATTTCAGCCATAGGACGTCCACTGCTGGACATAGGCGTCCTCAATAGACTTCCACTTTGGCTAGGTGGATGCGACCTGCATCCACCGAGTCCCCGCAACTCTAACCAGGTCGTCTGACCACCTTGCGGGTGGGCGTCCCACGCTGCGTTTGCCAGTACGTGGTCTCCACTCGAGTACCTTCTTGCCCCAACGGCCATCGGTTCTTCGAGAAATGTGCCCTGCCCATTGCCACTTTAGCTTGCTTACCCGATATGCTATGTCGGTAACCATCGTTCGCTTACGGATCTCCTCATTCCTGATCCGGTTTCGCAGAGTGATTCCGAGCATAGCTCTCTCCATAGCTCGCTGAGTGACTCTGAGCTTCTATAAAAGGCCCACAGTTAAAGACCACGTCTCGGCCCTGTATGTCATCACCGGCAACACGCACTGGTGGAAAACCTTTACTACATGATTATTATTATTACAATATTAATAAAATTTGAACCAGTTCTCATACTAATTTTAAATATAAAGGTACAGATGTCAATCAATAGTATTTACTTCACTTTTCATACCTGCGCTCGGCGATCCCACTAGGGTTGTTGTCAACTATGGCGTATGCACGAAGTGTGTCAGTTAGCAGATGGTTGTTTAAATTCAACATCGATCTGTGAATTGGCGTTTTTAGCCTGAATGTTGGTCCTTGGTCCCATACTGATAATTCATCGTAAGGCTGCGTTTCCACCAGAGATGTGCGAGGATGTGTTTCCATACAAATGACACCTCGCTCGAGTCATTATTAGGTGTCATTTGTATGCAATTGCAAACACATCCTCGCACATTCTCGCACGCCGGTTAATGGTTGGTAGACTAGGTCGGTAGCGGAAAGGATCCACCCTGTATATTTAATAGCATATTTCTTTCAGAGTCGGCATAAACGACCTCCCACTCTCCGTCGCCTTCTTCACGTCAGTGGAAGTCGACAAGGTACTCAGAAAAGAGGCGGACTTATCCTGCGTCACGCCATCCAACCCTCACGGCTTGGAGAAGGGCTACGGTATCCCTAATGGGGAGTCTTTGAACATATACCAAGTTATTGATAAGTGTAAGAGAAAATAAATGGTTAATCAGATTTGTATTTTATTAATTCATTTCAAACCGTCGCCGTGTGGTGACGGCAGCAGGAATACACTTGTCACCACCCCAATTCTTGCCGTGGGTGTCGTAAGAGTCGACTAAGCAACCCGCTTGCCCAACGTGGCGGTTACGGGCATTTACCTCCTAATGCGTCCATACGTATATGTAATAGGTGAGGCCTATGTTCAACAGTGGGCTACATAACAGGCTGATGAAGTGATGATGAATTCATTTCAAAAGCAGATTCTCAATCGACAGTTTTTTTTACTTTATCATACACTAGCGACCCGCCCCGGCTGCGCACAGGTACTATACCTACATAAAAACCTTCCTGTTGAATTACTCTACCTATTAAATAAAATGTCATCAAAATCCGTTGCGTAGTTTTAAAGATTTAAGCGTACACAGGGACATAGGGACAGAAAAAGTGACTTTATTTTATACTATGTAGTGATAAATAATTTATTTATTTATTATTCAAATAAGTTACACAGCATAACAGTTAAACACTAAGGCACTGTGAACTACAAAAACACAAAAATATAAACACAACTTAAAACTAGTTTGATTTAGGCGACGTAACGACGTTAATAATACAAAACTTGTATCAATTTGACGTTTCTATTACATCGATCCCCATAAAATCACGCCGTATACAAATATGGATTTGATTTATGCACGATACACGGTGATGTCCTGCTGCGGCGAACACCAAAGTTTGTAAATTTCGGGAATTTGTCTTTGTCACTGCAACGAATGAATGACGCATTAGAATTGCATTGAAAAATCTCACTCGTATATCCTCTAGGTGGCTTATGATGGTCCCGTTTTATCTATTTAGCGTGCTACGCGTCACTTTCGCAGTTACATACTAGTTAGAACCTGACAGCAACAACGACAAGCGATTAAACACGGTACCATCATCATAAGCCTACTGCACAATGTGATTTCTAAAAAACTTTTATGATTTTGGCAGATTAGGAAACATACCCATACTACGTGACCCCTTTTTTATGCTATTTTTGAGAGAGTGCAGGCGTAGGTATCGCGTATAAGAGTGATGACATGTTACAAAAGCTACATGAAGCATGTCAGTGGTTAAATAGTAAAATTAAATTATATTTTTGATAAAAAAAAAAATATTAGTACATTTATTAATGCATCATAGTGATGGGAAAAAAACGGTCGTGTGCAAGTCCGCTTTAAATTTATATAGCATTATTACAAAATTATCTCGAAACATACTAGTCACGTGACAAGATACCAGGGGGGGTCTGGTGACCAAGAGTGGTACTTTGACGGACCCCCTTCCCCTAAACAGGTCACGTAGTATCGGTATGTTCCCCTATGAGTGAGAGCCAGGCTACTCTTGGATGTGGTGACATTCAAATTATTATTTTTACTTATAATGTGACTGTATTATAAGGTCGGACCGAGACCCATATTTTAGTCTCGGCCGAGACCGAGACCGAGAATAAATTTGATTCTCGGCCGAGACCGGGACAGAGACCGAGACTTGGTAGAAAGGATGAAAACGTATAAATTACATAAAAAATCCCTGGCAATTACCTATAGTAAGTCCAACGTCAAACTACATACAGCAATTTTCTTTGGATATTTCTATTCTTGAATTTTTTTTTATGTAGGTACCCCAATTTCAAACCGGTATTCGAATTTTAAGTATTTTTATCGATAGTATGATAGGGGTCGCTTACTCCAAATTATTCCTTCCGTTCATTTTAAAGTGAAATTGAAGTCAGTTCATGTCAATATGACACTAATAAAATCGCAGTAATTTCACGAGATGGCGTCAAGTTCACCAATTACAGCTCATTAAGAATCTCGGCCACGGCCGAGAGTCCCGGCCATTTTTGGCCGAGAGCCGAGAGGGATATCTCGGCTCGATTTTTGACCGAGAATGCCGAGACCGAGAACGAGATCTCGGTCGGACTCGTGTTTGATTAATGATATAAATATCAATCGATTGACTTGTAAGTGTGAATAATCGATTGTAAACAGTGTTTGCACCTTTTTTAACATTCCTTGAATAATTTGAATGCAGACATTTTATGTCATTGTGACAGTTCGCTCTGAAGTCGAGACGTTAGCTGACAGTTAAGTCATTGGCATATAAAATCTTTCCACTGTCATTACTCAAAATCAACCTTAACTATATAGGAAATGGTCTATATTTGTATGTAGTCCTATGGCTAATAGCGTAAAAAATTGTACAGTATTTTACACGTTCCGTGTTTATTGTTTTAATTGAAAATTTCACAATTTTCCGTAACGTTGCGCGTTTTGTTTCATAACTTAATTACATTACTCTTAAATTATTAATCTATTTACACAGAAACAGACAGGATAACATTGATTATATCACAAATTCATCTGCAATATTGTTACGACGTTGTTAATCGTTAGTAGCATCATGTCAAAAGTTACTAAAAGGAAACATGTGATGAACGAAGCTTTGTGGGACGATTTCGAGCTACCCAAGGAGAACCAAAGCATTGTAAAAGTTTTAAAAAGTATGGGAAATAATTTGCATCAGGTATTGTGTTTATAAAGTCTTTTGTTTACATTCTAACATAACCTCTTCACACAACTTTCCTGAAGGCCCTAAAGTATTGAAGGAGCTCATTTAAATAGTAATTTGCTTTTCTTATTGAAATAGTTATTGCTTTTTCTTATTACCTTATTATTTTAGTTGTTTTCTTTAAATAAAGAGTACTATGTACCTAGTAATGTTATAATTTGCTTTTTTATATCAAATTTATACTGTGTATTCAAGTTTTTCATATCATTATGCTTTGCTATGTTATATTTTTAGATAACTACGCCCAGCGGAGAGGAATACTTAGTATCAATGCCAATCAAATTCAGAAAAAATATATGGGTTAAAAGAGGAGACTTCATTCTTGTGGAACCTATTTTAGAAGGCAATAAAGTGAAAGCTGAAATTGTGAAAATAATGAATAAGGACTCAATTAAATATTATAAAGAAAACAAAGTATGGCCACAGGAATTTGAGGACAGTAAAAGTGATGTGAAACAAAATAATGATGATGATTTGTTCGAAAACACAAATAGAAATAGGATACAGTATCATAGTGAATCTAGTGATAACAGTTCAGACTCTGAGAGAAGTAGTGATGATGAATAAAAATATATTTATTTAATTCTGTATTTTTATTGGAGTATATTTCACTAATTTACATTTTTACTTTTAGATTCTCATAACAACCATCACAATCATCAAGTTAGCGGCCTAATCAACCAATAAACAGCAATTTTATTATTCAACTGATAGTAATGTAATATGATTTCATAGATTATAATACTTTTTTTAAATATAAATACTATGTTGATTTTAATAAGACAGATTTCATAGATTATTTGATATCTGCATCAATATCATCATTCACTATATATTCATAGATTCTCTTAATCAAATCAACAGATTTCACTTTGGCCCAGCCCTCGGTCTTTATAATCAGCTTTGCTTGACCATCCTTTATGAATTCAAGAGTCAATTGCTCCAGTGTGCTTGCAGAATGCAATCCTGCTAGCTGCAAGGTTTCTATAGCATTTTCAACAGTCAATTTCTTATGTAAATCCTCCTCGCACAAGCTCTTCAGTCTACTAAGTTGGTAGTAATCTGCGGCAGCTAATAACCTTTCAGGATTTTCATCAACACTTGGAGCTTTATCCGTGTAAATGAAAATCAATACTTCCCGTAAAACATCAGAGTCTAGAGGAGATTCTAAAACATTTGTATGACATTCTATTGTGTTATGCTCAAAGTGTGCTTTCAGCACTGTGCTTCGACTAGCCAGAACAGCCTTATGTACTTTAAATTCAATCCCTTCAACTGACTTCATGATGACATCCGAAAACAATCCATTCTCAAGTAAATTTTCAAAGTCATGGCTTAGCTGAGCTTCAGGAACGTGTGTTCTATCCACCCTAATATCATTTGTTATCATAAACTGGAATTTCAGCCTTAATGTCCCATCACTAAGTAAAATAATGTCCCGCTCATTTATTATATCTCTTTTGTATAAAGTAGTTAAGTACTGCCATTTGTTTGCCTGGACTGTGTTATAGTCCTTTTCAATTACGGAACGTTCCTCGTATCGTTTCAAGCATATAGTCAAGATACATTTCAGAAAAACAGGACTAGGTGATAAGTAATAAATTTCAATTAAATTATTGTCTCTTCCTAAGAACTGCATCTTCAACTGGAATTTTGGCTCTTTCGATTCAGTTTTAGAATCTGAACTCTCAGTCCTGAATTCTCTAGTTGTCTTGTGTTCTAAGAGGTTTATGAAATGTGGTATAGACCATATTATAGTATTTATTTTCCTCTGGCCTTCCGTGCGTGATGAGTAATTTATACAAGACATATTCAACGTTTAATTGCACACTCAGTGAATTAATTAAGTAGATTATCGCACTAATTAGACGCCTCAAATAAGAAGCGAAAAGCGCAAACGCTAACTAGTTAACTACATATTATTATGCTCTATTCTATTTTTATAAATTTCGAGTTGGACAATTTTTTATTGATTACATTGGTTTTATCGTTCAAATACCAAATAATTTCGATTCCGATTAATGTCTTAAATGTTTTGAATTTGATTGGTCCTGTTTTTGATTAAATGGAACTGTTTTGATCTGAATTAAATTATGCTACCACAATACTTCCTTTATTGGTTTTTCTACTGTACTACTGTGTATCATGTGTAATTTGTGTATTGTATGTATATATTAAATGCAGCACAAATGCAGTGTAGGCGGTGTCGTGGTTTCAGAACATGTCAGTCATTCTGACATTACTGTGGTTTACGAAGCAAGATAAACGAAGCGAATAAACATAATGTAATATGTGCGTATTATAGAGATGATATTCAAATCATATTAGTATTTAGTTTTTACTCTTGCTGTCTCCAAATAACCGTTTAAAATAATATTTATAGCATTATATCGTGTCAGACATGGTGATAATTATTTCACCCAATACAAACTATCTAGCCTCATAAATGCACAACAAGGTCTTGATTGACGTTGAATTATCGCTTTCGCATCGCAGATCGCACTTTATTTCCCATTGTTTTGGAAAGGTCTGTCTCGCAAATGTAATCTCTATCACCTTATCTAATCAAATAATGGTCTTTTGATCACGAATAAATCGTGTAGATATACAAATGTTACTAGATAATGTACTAGGTAGTCAATTCATCAAAGCGTAACGTCGCGAGTGGCTGGGTTAATTTATTGTTGATTCTTTTAAGTTGGAATTTCAACAAATGTGATTCGGTGTCGCTATGGAGGATTATAAGTTTCTCTTTAAAGTGGTGCTAGTTGGTAATGCTGGAGTTGGGAAGACGTGCCTGGTGCGAAGGTTTACTCAGGGCCTGTTTCCGCCTGGGCAGGGTGCTACGATTGGAGTGGATTTTATGATAAAAACAGTCGAAGTCGACGGCGAGAAAGTGAAGGTGAGGCTTAATTGCGATTTTGGACAATAGTTGCGTCATTTGTATTGTTTAAGTAGGTGTTTTATTACGGTTGCGTGCCATATGTTTGTTTCCAATTTAAGGCATAACACCTGCTAACAAGTCCTTGAAATGTACTTGTTTTATACTTTATAAAAAATACATATGTAGCACAATTATACCTGAAGAGTGTAGGTATAAATATATTAACTCACTGTTTGCATGCTGAATTGGTCATGGTCTTACTAACAAAATATTACAATACATTGTATTGTTTTGTATGTTAAATTTCAAAAGATATTTTCTTGGGTGACTAATATGCAAACACCGGTTTCGCGGGGGCAAATCTGTACTGACGTTTAATAGTGCGAGGACACATTAATCTAATTTTATTATTTGATATCGATAAAAATGTCGTACAACCGTTGTGTAATTTCAAGAATTTGAATGAAGAAGGAAACGATATACCCAAAAATAAACCTTTTGAGGAATTAACTATAGAATATATTGCGAAACTACAAATCAAATTATTTATTAACTAAATATTTTGATTTGTACTTTTAATTTTTCTCCAGTAGTCACACTACTTAATACTATATAAATTATAAATATTAGATGTCTATGTCACCTATGTCCGAGGTATGTCTCGGACATAGGTGATCTTGGTCGTTTTTCTTTGGTATATGACATCTAATATTTATGAATTAACTATATTTAATATTTAATATAATTTTCATAATATACAATCAACATTTTTTCTACATTTTCAGACTTTAATTTTCGTCGCCTGGGTGACAATATCCATTTTAGCCAGCTAAAAACTGTAGTAATTGGAGAAAATTCAAACAATTTATAGTTTTGATAAATTTCTGTTTTATGACTCAGTTCTATTTCTTTTCCGGATACTTTTTTCTTGCGTGGTACCTATTTATAGCCGCCTTAAGAAACAAAAAGGTAGATTTAATCGATCGGAATGCAAAATAATATTGTTGTAGGTACTAGATGAATTATTCAACGATTCAATGGTTGTCAAAAGTGGCTCGACACAGTCAATGTCAGATATCGGTTGTTTATAGTTGCGATAAGTATGAATGAAAGAGGTTTGCACATAGTAAAACGTATTCCAACTTAGCCATTAGTTTAGTTATGATAATGATGGTTAAAAAAATATTTTTTTATGGATATCGATAAACTAAGTCGATATTTAATGAATCACTAGCACTGGTACATTTTTGCCCCCGCGAAACCGGTGTTTGCTAATATGTTTGAAATAGCACTGTTTCCTCATATAGATCAAAATGTTTGCATATAATCCCACATTTTAGATTAGAGTGTTATTTTTTTTTTATTAATTTACCTGTATCCATTTGCAATATTTATTAGTAGTAGGTAAGTATTAACATAAAAAATAATATTTTTTATTGCAAGTGGTTTCAACTTTTTTTAAATATATTAAAGTTAGGCAAGATTTTAAATAATCTTTCTTGAATAAACAGGCATTGGAATGTGCATCACCATGATATTACACAAAAGAATGTTTAAAATTACTAAATGAAACTAAAAATGTGGCTGCTGATTTAATTTATGAATCAGTGTTTTCTTCTGACTTCTAAGGCAGCATTATCCTTATATTCTTCTAGCAAATTTTGTCAGACTTATAAATATTTTTAATAAAACTCTTTGCAAAATTGTTATCCTGATAATATGTCCTCTTCATAATACAATACTTCTGTCATTAAATAATAAAATAATGCAAAATTGAATACATAACAGTTGTACACCTGCTGCTTAAGAAATAATAAATATAAGGATGATAAAGAAAAAAAAACTAACAATTGCAGTTACAAATATGGGACACCGCTGGCCAGGAAAGGTTCCGCTCCATCACTCAGAGCTACTACCGGTCAGCGCATGCACTCATCCTCGTGTATGACATTGCTTGCCAGCCTACATTTGACTGTCTGCCGGACTGGCTCCGTGAGATTGAGGAATATGCCAATAATAAGGTGCTGAGGATATTAGTAGGTAAGTTTGCAAATCATTTTATACTATACAACAGATAAGCCACTAAATTACCTGGTTGCGATTTTAAAATGCGCTAATTCGCTTGGTATATTTATTTATTAGCCACCTTATTCGTTACCTTCTCCTAACTTAGCACAACACTAAGTGTTGTTTGTCCTTTTTGCTGATAAAGACATATTGAGAAGATCGAAAGGGAAAAACATTACTTAGCAGTTTGTTAAATTAGAAGACGTTTATGAAGAAGGGGGTTAATCTGTTAAGGTGCATTCAGACCAGACGAACATTCGCTATTCTAACCCCCCACTCTACGTAATTCGATTGTTACACAAAACATGATTGGTTGATTTCGCAGAGCAGGGGATAGAACAGCGAATGCTCTTTTGGTTTGATTGCACCTTTGCCTATGCATATTAAGAAGTAATCAAGAATTAACGAAATTTTTTCTAAGCCTTGTGACAATTGAACTTTCGGAAACTGAAGTTTAGAAACAATGTAATAACGTTATTATTATTAGTAAATATTTTATGATGGTGGCAAACCAGCATATGGACTGTCCGATAGTAAGTGGGAGCCGTAGTCCACGCAGGCCTGTGACGTAACAGTGATATTTTACAATTGTCGCACCTGTCAACTTGGTGAAATAGGCCCAGGGTCGCGTTTTATAAAGTTACATTTTACAATTTCGTTATTTGCCTCTCTAACGCTCGCACGTATTAGCGAGAAAAAGAGGCAAACAGCAATATTGTAAATTGTAACTTTATAAAACGCGACCCTGGTTGTAGTTAGTAGTTTTATACCTTTTTATTAGGATCCCTGAGCCAGGGATCGGAACCGTTTTTTTATAAAAACCTCGAAATAGCCCAATATTTTAAAATGTTTTATACTCTTTATGTAGTCTTTAATATTTTATGTAAATAACAACACCGTATTTTTAAATTACTGCAATAACAAAAAAATATATACATATATACCGAAGAACGAAAACGAACGAAATTCGAACCGTTCTTTTATATGGAAAAAACACCGGTATCCGATGCCTGCCGTGAGCTTGTTAACTTGTTCAAGGATATTTAGTAAAACAATAGAATTGCTACAGGTGTTGTGTTGTGTAATTCTTATTGTCGGGGTGTGCAATATCACGTAAACCATTCGTCAGTCGAAACTAAAAAAAAGGTAAACAAATATGGCTGGCTTTCCATAGCAATTGACGTATTTGACACATATCGTGAAACACGTTCGCATATATATTTTTACGTTAATACTACTTAATATAATATCAATAATTTAAACTAAAATGTATGTGAATTCAAGATTTATGGTTTTAAGTTGGTATTAAAACCAGGATTTTGTTCTAAAAGTGCGTGATTATGGAATAATGCAAGTTTTTATGTTTGTTTACGTTTTTTTAATTCTACTGACGCATGACGAATGGTATAAGTTGCATCCAGTAAATAGTTCCAATTGATAAATCCCCCTCATCTGTCGACGCCCGATCGGCTTTAGCTGATCGAAAAAAACCATATAGTACAGTCAAGTGCAAAAATAAGTAGGTATCGAAAAAATCGGCTCATAAATGTATTCGTTCGTATTAAGGTGCGTTCAAATTAAAAGAGCATTCGCTGTTCTAACCTCCCACTCTACGAAATTCGATCGGTAAACAAAACTTGATTGGTTGATTTCGTAGAACGGGCGCTAGAACAGCGAATGCTCTTTTGGTTTAAACGCACCTTTACACAGAATTAGAGTGCACTGGGTGGGATATATTTTTGAACATTTTTGTGTACACCTTATTTTGTCTTTGCCTGTAACAAGAAAGAAAACCATGCAAACTATCAATGATGCTGAGCAAGGTCCACCATATTTCCCAAATAGTCCCAGATAGTTTGTATGGTTTCCTTTCTTGTTAGCAGATTCTTATACATTTTTGGTAACAAGAAAATAATGTTTCATATAAACATTTTGGTAAATATGGTGGATCCAGGCGCGGATGCAGGACTTTGTTCAGGGGGGGGGGCACTGCCCTATGATATGACAGTATTTTATAATTAAAACAGCACCTAGGCATACCTAAGTCCAGTGTCAGGGGGGGGGGGAGGGGGCAAGTGCTCAGCATCATTGAATCTACCAGCTTACCAATTTTTATCAATATAGACGATTATCAGTCATATTTTAACGACAAACGGGTCTTATTTTATCCTGACGTTTAGTGCATGACATTACACCTAGAAGTCAATAATCAAGACCAAGTGCGGGTAGTTCGAAAAACCCGCGCAACTCGAAGGTGTTGATACATTTTCTCGCCAGTCTGCCTGCGACCACGGGTGTAACGTCATGCCCGAAACGTCAGGATAAAATTAAACGTAAGTTTACGCGATTAAGACCCGTTTGTCTTTAAAATATCGAAGACGTCATACAAATTTACAAACTATTTGAGAAGTGCTCTTCGAAGAATAACGAAACGTTGGTTCTGCGACCATATATAACATGGACGTCTAACGCCACGTCAAAAATGCCCCCAAAATCAGTTGTTCAATTGTGCCAAGATGGGCAGGGCATAGCGCTTTTCTTAACACCGCGCATATTTCGGCGCAACATCTTTCACATTTTTTTATAGAATATAGCCAATCAACACTTTGATGGACCAATCACAACTATTTTTAAATGGCAGTTTAAGTTTTTATAGGTTGATAATGAAATTAATTACCGTGATACATTGAATACACGGTGAGATTTGTCAACTAAAATTCAAGACCGTTTTTGAAAGGCAATTTAGTATGGCGTTTGGCTTCCATGTTTTATTTGTTCGTAGCGTAGGTCACATTGATTCATAACATTAATTAATCGCCAACTCGAATGCAGGTAACAAAACGGACCGCGAGGACCGCGAGATACCCCGCCATATCGGAGACGACTTCGCTCAGCGGCATGGGATGTACTTCCTGGAGACTTCCGCTAAAGAGGCTGAGAATGTCGAGCGACTATTTATGGAGATAGCTGTAGAACTTATGGAGGTAATCTCATAAATATTCTCTTTTTCGTCGTTCCCTCATGACAGGACTTGGAGTTGTGCAAATGTATTCTTACTCCTCTTAAGGGCAAGCCTAAGTAATGGGTCAATCTTACACAAATTAATCTAGTCCCACGGTAAGATCAATTAAAGCTTGTGTTGTGGGTATTCAGCTACGATATGTGTAATAAATAGGTAATAGATGTACAAATACTGTGTGTACCTAATTGTTCGCTTAATGAAATTGGCGTTTGGTCATAGACTTTCGTTGTTCCCTAATTTTATTATCTATTACTATTAAATTTTTTATTTCTTTTTAATAATGAAAATTATATGTAACTAAGGTTTTTTCAATTGATTTACATATTGGTACCAAATTTCAGCTTTCTAGTGATAACGGTTACTGAGATTAGCCAGGGACGGACGAACAGACAGACATGCCGAAACTATAAGTTGATAGTTGCCTGTGGAACCCTAAAAACAACGCATGGACGTATAAATCATAGCGTAATAAGGAGGTGACACAATTGGAGTCAGCCAAGGTTATATGATCAATCAAATCAAGAATCGATTCCTACTCTATAATTTGATTTCGTCAGTGTTTTCAATTGCCTGTGAATGCTGTAATGAATGACTTGTGATTGATAGTCGCCATCAGGGTGCTTAGACAAGTTGCCAATCGCTAACGCTTAATCGTCAATCGTAAGCGAAAGCCAGCTAACTGTCTTTGTCGAACTGATATGAAAGAGTGACAGAGAGGGAAACTACGATACGCTAGCGATTGGCAACTTGGCTAAGAATCCAGATATATCTAACGTATCATAGCGTCCCTAACACTCATAAATATCTGAAATCGCCTCTATTGTCAGGGCAATAAAGGCATCATCATCATCATCATCATCATACTAGCGTAGTTCCCGGTTGCGTTCGGGGCCTGCGCCTCGAAGCCCGGGGTCCGCTTTCCGGCTCTTCCTCCTCCACTTCGCACGGTCTTCCGCATCCTTTTGTGTGAGACCATTGGCACGCATGTCATCCCGTACGACGTCAAGCCAGCCCTTCTTGGGTCTACCCCTTCTACCGGGTCCTGGCGGCGGCGGCATGGCAAGACATTTGTTCCCCACGTAGTTAGCCGGTCGTCGTAAAACGTGGCCGTACCAGCGCAAACGACACTCTTGCAGCTTATCTGCTATGTCACGGACATGAAGGCTGGGAGAGGGAAACTACGATCAGGGCAATAAAGGCGTGTTCCGGTAATTTTGGACAAATAAGTGATAAAATGTCTGTCATAATTTTAATATTAGTCAGGAAAAATTTGGTTACTCAGACATTTGATTATATTTGATTTATACATTTCATCAGAGAGTGTGTCATGCACGTACTTTTGTTTACATTACAAACAGCCACACAGCGTTTGTCAGCAGGTTTGAATCCCGGCGTGGGCATTATTTGTGTATTTATTTATCACAAATATTTGTTCCTTGGTCGTGGCGGTCTATGTTAAGTTACGAAATGTTTATGGAGAGTGGTTAGAAATTAGTAAATGTATACAGGGTGTTTTTTTTTCGACCGTTCAAATTCTACGTAGTGAATGTGTAGGTCATACTCACCAACTTTTACTATGGGGACAAAGTCGAAATCGCGAAAAAAAAATCAGCTGTTTCATACAAATTGGCGGCATTACGCCGACCGAAATGTATGAAACAGCTGATTTTTTTTTCGCGATTTCGACTTTGTCCCCATAGTAAAAGTTGGTCAGTATGACCTACACATTCACTACGTAGAATTTGAACGGTCGAAAAAAAAACACCCTGTATTATAGTATATGGGTCGAAGTTGATATTCATTTGTAACTAAAGTTATACTGCGATATATTAGGTAGCCCTGGATGCTTAACCAAGTTGCCAATCGCTAACGCTTAGTAGCGTATCGTAATTTTCCCTCTCTGTC
Organism: Thaumatotibia leucotreta; assembly: GCA_025490895.1. Taxonomy (NCBI): domain Eukaryota; kingdom Metazoa; phylum Arthropoda; class Insecta; order Lepidoptera; family Tortricidae; genus Thaumatotibia; species Thaumatotibia leucotreta. The sequence goes on along the minus strand of JALPQI010030682.1, from coordinate 100,093 downwards.
ACCCTTTCATATTAGTGCGACAAAGACAGTTAGCTGCCTTTCGTTTGCGTTTGACGATTAAGCGTTAGCGATTGGCAACTTGTCTATGCACCCTGTTGTCTGACTGTATGCGTTACGCGTGTACAGACATACCAGTACGCACACATGGGCACGAACAAAATGTTAGATTGAGTTTTTTGTATACCGTGTCCGCGCTGTGCCTATACAGGGACACTTCTGCTTTATTTATTCTGTGATTTCATTAAAACTTTCTCCTTCCAGCAAGCGAAATGCAAGGAGCTACCGAAATACGACGGTAGCTTAGGCCCTATCAACGGGAAGACCACGTCGGTTGGTGACACTTCTTGCTGTTCACGCTCTTAAGTCGAATCTTCAGTAAGTTACAATAGTTGACACAAGATTATACGCAATCTGTCGTTGGACGTTACTCAGAATCATTCTGTACAGGTCTAATGCTTAGAGATCCTTATGTCTGTATACCTATTAATTTTTCGCCACCGTTTCTTCGCGGAAACATCCGAATTTGTAATTCTATCTCAATTGACTTCAGTACAATTGATATTGAAGCTCATAGTGACAACAGTACGACTTCGAACAATTCCGTGAAAACGCAAGAATATTATACTCAAGCAAGATACATCATCAGCCTATGTTAGTCCACTGCTGGACGTAGGCCTCTCCTATTAACTATGCGTATAGACGCATTAGGAGGTAAATGCCCATAATCGCCACGCTGGGCAAGCGGATTGGCGATCGCAGTAATGTGTCCACTATGATGACGCTGCTGCCCATCATCAATCTTGTAGAATGGTCAGTGATACTTTAATCCCTTAGTCGACTCTTACGACACCCGCAGGGAGGAGTTGGGGTGGTGACAAATGTATTCTTACTGCCGTCACCACACGGCATAGCAAGATACCAATTATGTTATTTAGTTGAATGACGTTACTCTTTAGAATCATTCTGAGTGTTATAATCAGGAAGATAGCTCAGTTTTCAAGCGAATTAAACTTTACAGCAGCAAAAATATCCCCCAAAAAGGATACATTTCACGTTATATAGTTCCCCAGCAGTCGAATAATTGATTTAGATTCTGTCCATAAAGAGTGATTCTTCTATAAATCACTACTGCGTCTATTAGCACTTTAGCATTCACCAACAAATTAGTTAAGTCGGGTGATTCACAGAGGAGCGTTTTAACCGCTCGAATTCGTCACTATCGTCACTATGGTCCATTAAAGTTTTGATTGGCTATATTCTATTTGCCTTTGTCTAAAGGTGCATTTAGACCAAACGAGCATTTGCTCATTCTATCCCCCCCTCTACAAAATTCGTTCGTTACACAAAACGTGATTCGTCGAAATTCGTTGATTTCGTAGAGTGGGAGATAGAATGAGCGAATGCTCGTTTGGTCTAAATGCACCTAAAGATGTTGCGCCGACATATGCGCGGTGTTAAGAAAAAAGCTATGTCCTGCCCATCTCAGCTCAATTGCACAATTGTTTTGGGGGCATTTTTGAACTCGCGTTAGATGTCCATGTTATGTAAACCATACCATATTATGGTCGCAGTTGTTACTAAACGTTTACTGTGCAGTGCAGTGGTATTATTGCTACAGTATTCTCTCGTGAAGAGGTTTGCAGAAATTTTAATTTATACACTGTAGGTGTACAAGTATTTCATTTTGTAATAACATACCCTCTTCTTCATAAACGTCTCCTAACTTAGCAAAATACCGACTATGGGCTTGTCCATTAATCACGTCATACGATTTGGCTGCTATTTTGGACGCCTCCCTCCCCCATGGTGATACCTACTTGGTGATTTTCAGGACCCCCCCCCTAGCCAATATGACGTTTAATTTATTGCCGACGTATTTTTTAAATAAAACTTGTTCCGGATTTGACATCTGATTATATTTAAAAAGTAATCTTAAAGAAAGCAGTCAGTGCAGCAGTAGTTGTAGCCAAATTTGGCTGTAACAGTAGAAACAAAAAACTTCATCTTTTGAACTGATAACATTGGTACTAATTTGTTATAAAGACCTAAAAATGTTTAATTCATGTTGATTTTATTGTTGTGTCCTACTTTATAAAATAAAGATGTATCTTAAAGAAAAGTATAGATTATTTTTTTAACTACATATAATGCTGTGAGCAGGCAGTAACAAATAATTACACGTGATTTGTCCGATGACCCCCCTTCCCTATTATGATATTTGGTGATTTTTTTCTTGACCCCCTCCCCCTATACAGTATGACGTGATTAATGGACAAGCTCTATATACCAATACTGCAACTATGGTCCACAATTTCAATTCCTAAATAAGCACGAATCCCAATATTCTTTTTGGTTTTGTCCAATTTTTTTTATTATTAATAAATAATGATAATATAATTAATATTAATAATAACAAGCATACCTAATGAAAGATATTCAATTAATTTGGACCATTTTTGGGAGCGTTTGGACTAAAGTTAAGTGGTTTTACGGTACCGTTTGTCCTTTTCCTATATCAATATTTCTATAAGACGGAGAGAGACAAACGATACTTAATGCTTGTTTGGTTACGATGACGTTTATAAATAAGGGCGTTGGAACTTTATTTTTAAGTGCTTGACTGCTTTGAATGTTAGGAACGAAGAAAGTTGATATTTGACTATGACGACTGTTTGGTCATTTGTTTGGTTTGAGGGATTTTATGGTTAAAATATTTATAGAAATGGTTTGTGTTCGTTTTAATTTTTTCATTCGATTTCTATCGTCTAAAGTCGCCGTCATTAGAAATGGCGAACATGTAAACAAACGGTTCAAGGAAATATCAATGACCTAGCACTATTATTGTATTCATGGTTTAAGAGAATGTTATTGTATGATTGAGTAAATAAACACATGGATTTTGAAATATTCAATAACGTAGACTTGTTTGCTACTCCTATCTGTGGCGACTTAAGACTGGAATTACAACTGTCAGTTTTTACGTAAATTGTAGGGACGGAGCTATACTAAGGAATGAGAGGTGAATGGGCATTTTCGCGAGAAGAGATACAAAAACTTATTTTTCTGAAACAGGTAAATTTTATGTTTTTCCTGCTCAGAATCACGAGCTCTTTCGATCCTACTAGACGAAAAAAAGTGTCCCAACTTTTTGTTTCTATTACGTAACCGTTTTTCAACCACTTTGTACAGCGGTTACAAAGTGGAGAGCATGTAAAATGTATGAAAAATGTGGGACCATTTTTTTTTCCTGTACTTTTTTTCTCCTAGATTGAAAGAACTCGTTATTGGAAAAGCATTGAATTTACCTACCTTAAAAAAATTTTTTTTTTGATCTCATTATTTAATATAGCTCCGTTCCTACAACTTACGTAATAACTTACAGATGTAATCCCACTCTTATAGTTAATAATAAATCATTAATTGATATTATTTTCATTTGGAAGGTAAAACGATTCCGCGCAGGGTAAATGTTACAAGGAATTGATAAGACTTTGTTGTAGAATAGACTTACTTATATCATTATAGTAAGTACGAGAATACCACTGCAAGTACTATTTTGTACGAATTTTGAGACAGACAGCATTATCAATTGTTTGCGAAGAACACGTGGTCACCAAATTTAAATTTATTCATGGTATTATCGTTTGGCTTACCATCTAGTATGACATTTACATACAGATGTAGTGCAAAATCCTTTCTCTTCGGCTTTTCACGGAAACATCCGAATTCATATTGCTGTCACAATGAACTTCAGTATATATTGCACTGAAGCTAATTCAGACAGGGAGATTAATTCGGGCGTTTCCGTGAAAAACCGAATAGAAAGGATTTTGCACTACATCAGGGTCGCGTTTTATAAAGTTACCTTGACCTTGAGATTGGTGACCTTGAGTTGTCTTATAAACGCTACATTTTGTGGTTCAGATGATCAGTGGAATCTAAACATAATAACGAACTGAAACTTGATGATAATTAAGTACTTTTATCTATAAACTTATCTTCATATTTTTATTGTCTCGGTGAGGATACCCATCAACCATTTTCTTAGTTATTTCCGGTTCTAGAAACTTTTATTTTCATCTACTTGAAAATAGAAGTACAAATTTCAGTACATAGCCATTATTTTCATAAAATTACAAGTCGGTACAGTTTACATGGTATAGTGTTATTGTATTATTTGAGGAGTATCTTTTCAAAAGGGCTTATTTCCACTTAATCAACATAGTACCTACATTACGACACAAGTGCGAAAAACATGATATTCGAAAAAAGCGGTGATGTTTTACAAAACGACTGAAGGCAGTGTTTTAAATCGACACGAGTTACGAATTTACCTTTTTGCACATGTATCGTGCGACATTTTTTAGTACAGATGGCCCTCCGAAGTTTTGGACCTGACGTAAAATGAGCCACTTCTCGCACTAGCGCGTAAAAAAGGCACCATCTGTACTAAAAAGGTATATTTTTTCATTAGAGAAATAATCTCTATAGACAAAGTGAAAATAAGCCCTTTAGAAAAGACACACATCATTTGGAAAAAGAAATTTGTACCTTGTATTTCAGACAACATCAAGAAATAATTGAACTGTTAAACGAAAGTATTTTTAGTAATATTTGGATAGTTTAGGTTTCCATTATCAAGTATTAAGTCTAATTTTTGAATTCAAGTACGGTCGAGGAATTTAATTTCCTACCCATTTCGTACCTTGTCATAGTAGCTATAATATGACAGTCCTAGCAGCTTTCATATTGATTGTCACTGTGACAAGGTTCGAAATGGGAAGGAAATTAAATTCCTCGACCGTACCTACTTATTTACACAAGACATTTAACTGAAAAGGATTATAATATATTATATACCCGTGAAATTATGTTTATATTTTTAATTATGAATTACAAGTTGTAATCATAATCACTATTATGTGATTTCTTTATAAAATTACTCGTATTCTAGTTGCCGAGGTCATTCCATTCGCTTTTAAGTTCAGCACCAGAAATAACTAAGCGGATGATACGTTCAAAATTATCTAAACACAACTGAATGCTTAGCCAAGTTGCCAATCACTAACGCTTAGTGGCGTATCGTAGTTTTCTCTCTCTGTCACTCTTTCATATTAGTGCGACAAAGACAGGCCTTTCGTTTACGATTGACGATTAAGCGTTAGCGATTGGCAACTTGTCTAAGCACGCTGGAGTAAGTGTGTGCAGATTATTTTGGATAACTCTCGCGTTTAGCGATTTCTCTTGTTGTATATATGTACAGTGTTGATGCAATGTCCAAAAGTAACTTAAATGTTTTTTTATAGATTTAAATGGTACGTCAATTCAAGTAGTGTGGTAGCGTAAGTTGCATATCAAATATTCCTAATTATCTGTAGAGTAATTTGACCAAATTACGTAGTCTTAGCTTAGCTTCTGTATTTATACTTCAGTGTGATTGGTAGTATGATATTATTAATAGGTCAATCACCTTTTTTGTTGTTTGTAAGCCTCCGTAGCCTAGTTGGCAGTGACCAAGCCTGCGAAGCTGAAGGTTCCGGGTTCGAATCCTGGCGACATTATTTGTGTATTTATTTATCACAAATATTTGTTCCTTGGTCGTGGCTGGTGTATGTATTTAAGTATTTATATGAAGGGTCCACGGAAAAAACATGTCCAGTGCTTAAAAAAAAACAGCAAATTCACACCTTATTCTGTTAACCCTTAATTTGGCAATGTTCGTCACAATGAACATGGTCTTCGACCCACTTTTTGTTTTTTTTTTTTAAGACAGAATTTTCTGCTCTATACAATGGCGAGGAGGCTAGAACGCACGATTTTTTTGAAATTTGCCAAATTAAGGGTTAAAAGTACCTAAGGTGGTTTTTCCTTCTGTAATTTGAATTGACTAGACATATTCTTTCCGTGGACCCTTCAAATGTATTTATCTATTATATGTATATATCGTCGCTTGGTACCCACATCACAAGCTTTAATTGAGCTTACCGTGGGACTAGGTCGATTTATGTAAGATGTCTCAAGATATTTATTTATTATTCTGTCAGATCTCTCAGAGGACAAAGATTGCATAGTTTCCTAGAAGTATGTATCCTGCACTCTACTAACATGATTAGAGTGAGTGACCCACCATGGGAAAGCCACATAACTAAAAGAAAATGTTTAAAATGCTACGAATAAATAAAACGTGGAAGCCGCACGCCATGCTAAAATGCCTTTCATAAACGGTCCTGAATTTTAGTTGACAAGAGTCACCCCCTCTTCAATGCATCACGGTAAAGGATGTCAATATCAACCTATAAAAACTTAAACCGCCATTTAACAATGTTTGTGGTCCATCAAAGTTTTGATTGGCTACATTCTATGAACATTTGTCAAAGATACGCCGGAATGCGCGGTGTTAAGAACAGCGCTATGTCCTGCCCATCTTGGCACAATTGAATTGTTTTTGGGGGCATTTTTGAGCTGGCGTTAGACGTCCATGTTATATATGGTCGCAGTTAAAATGCTATTAAAGTATGCAACTGTTATTTTGAGGGTGACCCAGGATCACATAACCATAGCAACGAGTGACATAAAAAAAACGTGATTGACCTAATACCAGTAATACCTATGAGCGATTGGGTATAATGAAATTCAGTTTTTGCTCAATGAGCTCTCTATATTAATCTCATAATAAGTAATTGACTTTACTAACTTTACATGCTGTATATTGTAAAGCATCTTTAGAATTGTTCTAATAAAAAACGACCATGCTTCGAGTGTGACTGATAATATTAATTCAAATTATGTAAAAGTTATATTGTATCATCGGTTGACAACTAAAACTCACTAAGTAACAAATACCTACTTTAAATAAAGCTCGTATCTCAGTTCTAATTCAATACTGACATACGAGGTTACGATCTCTTTCGGGGCTCCCCTAAAGATGGGGGCCTTGGGCACGTGCCCCTTGTGCCCTTATGGTAAAGACGGCATTGGCCGACCATCTATCCTTACTAGAGATGTGGGATTCTCGGTAAATACCCAATGTAACTACGGGGAATATTGCCATTTCGGAATATTCCCGACTCTGTGTTGTAAAAGTCACCGGATACGGCACATCACTAATCTTTGGTACTGGTCTCTCGCTCTCTCACTGGTCGTTATAAACACGAACAAAAGATACGCACTCTCGTGTAAATAAAAGAGACAGCTATCAGTTATCACCGCCGGGCGAGTATCGCCGTGTGTCCTTTTTTACACGGGAGTGCCCATCTTTTGTTCGTGTTTATAGCCGATAGTTCATACCTTAGTAGGTCGCGGTGAGACCAGTGCCTTTACTTACATTGCCATTGCCCCTATGTTAATATAATAAACATACATTACAGGCCTGCTACCCCAAACACCAATATTCGCAAATTTCGGGGATATCTCTGTCACTCTAATGACGTCTTCGTTGAGGTGACAGAGATAAATCACCGAAATTTATGAATTTACTTCGGTGTTCGCGGTAGCAGGCCAGACCTAGAGCGGTGAATTTTAAATGCGCTAAATTGTGGCCCGAACCAAAGGCGAGGACCATAAATATGCGAGGCCCCAGCTTTACGAATTACTGCCCGTGGGTTGTATAGTTGTACGTCTTTAAATGACGTAATAATATGTACGTCGTCGGGTGTAAAACAGCATTTAAAACGTTAATATAGTGCAAAATGGCAAAACGAATTATTATAGTGAGAATGACATTGCACCAACACTGTTCTAAATAAATTTGTTGCAATTTTTAGTGTAAACAATAACTTTAGTATGAATTTTAGATGCATCATTGGATGGTTTAGACTTAGATTGCTGAAATACTATTTTATAGATTATGTTCGTTGTAATTAGTAGTGAATACTTAATACATAGTTTGCTTTAATAAATTCATAAGTGAGTTGGAACAAGAATAATTATGTACTAATACTAAATAGCTTCATATTGTATGACATTATCATTTTACGAACATTAACCTTTTTTTCCTAGCTAGTGCGGAAAAGTAAACTTTGTTCACGCTTCGCGTGCGTAAATTTCTCTTTTTAAGGCACTTGTTATGAAAAAAGTCGTTCGATACACGTGTAAAAACTTCTTTTCCACTCGGGCTCCAACTTTCACCCTCGACGAAAAAAATATTTTTTGCTCTTGTATCGAAATGTATTACTCAGCCCTTAGAAGGTTATACCTATAGATGATTTATCGAGAGCTTAGTATTGCATTTGTAGTACCTACTGTAATTATAAGTAAGGTGGCCCTTATATGAAGGGTCTACGGAAAGAACATGTCTAGTCAATTCAAATTACAGAAGGAAAAACCACCTTACTTTTAACAGAATAAGGTTATGCCCTCATGCCTAAAATAAGGTATGCCCTGATTTTTTAAAGCACTGGGCATGTTTTTTCCGTGGACCCTACATATCGTAGCAATTAGGTTATCAGTCAAATGATGACAGTACAAGAGCCGAAAAAAAAACCACATGCCTGTAACCTGTAAGTTTGTAAAATTTACAATGTAAAAACAAAACTATACTATTCACCAGTACAATCCAAAAAAATGTAAACAACATTTGACTTCTTTGACTCGTTTAACACGTTCGAAGATGTATTTTTACGTTAATACGAATAAATATTAATAATTTGAATTAAACATTTAAGGTTTAAGGTTTTATGTTGGTAATAAAACCAAGATTGTGTTCTAAAACTACGTGATTACGGATTAATGGAAATTTATAGGTTTGTTTACTTTTTTTGTTTTCTATTGACGATTACTACGTATGCGATTCCATAGTGGTGTTCTCCATAATTTATCTATAAGAAGAAACCAATTGGCATTAAAACTGCTACTCTAAAAGCCTAGATGGCGCTGACTTGTTTTATCTTAACGCCATCTAGTTACACTAAATAGATTCGTCGTTCTGTAAGGAGATTATCTATCTTTAAATGGTTACACGTCTCTAGTTATAAAATGGACATTTTCATGCATTTTAGTACATTTATATTTGTTTTATTTTCCTATAAAATTGACAGCGTATTTTTTTACTTCATTTTTAATTTGGCGATATGGGAAAACGTGACATTAAAAATATTATAATTAAATGAACTCGTGATGAATTGTAGGAAAAATATTAGAAAATATCAAGAAATGTACTAAAGTAAATGAAATGAGCCATATTATAGTATATTGTGAGTGGTGCGAAGGTATACACCGTACTTAGTTGTAATATTTACTTTGAATGTGCTTTTGACAGTGATTACTGAGCTTTACAGCCCGTTTCAAAAGCCCCGGATATATATATCGGTCAGATATCACTAATATCACTATACTTTTCCTTATACATACAGGGTGAAATTTAAATCGAGAATCGTAATATATGTTTTTCTAGCTTTTACGACTAACAATTAAATGCCCCACAAATTACTTAAAAATGGACATGTTATTTTTTTTGTATTTTTGGGCCTTGTGTTTTTGTATATTTTGGGAGTATCAAAACGGATTATTAAGTCAAATTAATTGAATAATTTAAATTACCTCTTCAAACTGAAGTAATTAATAACGCCAATTTTATCATTTCATTAAAAATTTAATAATATTCATTACATTTGACGTTTTAAATAGCTTAAATAATCGTTATAATTTCTACCTTAAACATTTTAAAAAAGCCACAAAAAAACATGACTATTTCTAAGTAACTTGTGGGGCATCCAATTGTTAGTTATTCATAGAGTTAGAAAAACATATTATGATTCACGATTTAAATTTCACCCTGTATAAAAGAAAAGGATGCTTAGCCAAGTTACCAATCGCTAAGGCTTAGTAGCGTATCGTAGTTTTCCCTCTCAATCATTATTTCTTATTAGTGCGACAAAGACGGTTAGCTGCCTTTCGTTTACGATTGACGATTAAGCGCTAGCGATTGGAAACTTTTCTAAACACCAAGTTCATCTAAAGGTGCATTTAGACCAAACGAGCATTCGCTCATTCTATCCCCCACTCTACGAAATTCGTTCGTTACACAAAATGTGATTCGTCAAAATTGATTTCGTAGAGTGGGGGATAGAATGAGCGAATGCTCGTTTGGTCTAAATGCACCTTTACATTTATCTGACATATATTTCATTTGTGGATGTTGAAACAGGCCCTTATAATATACATTCTGTTATAATTATAAACGAACTGCAAGTAGTTGTTGTTATATTTGTAATTTGATTATTTTACTTTAACGCGGCATTTTAATGTAAAAGCCAACTTTTTATTTAACGTTTCTACTCAATGTGTGCACTCAAAGAATTTAACTTTATTTTTAATTTAGATTGCCAGATTAAAATCGTCTTTACCCACGCAATGATATTCTAACAACACCAAGATGGCAAGCAATCGTATACGAAAGCGATAAGTCACGTGACCATAATCACGTTTCTGTAGCGCATCAGGACGCTTAGCCAAGTTGCCAATCGCTAGCGCTTAGTAGCGTATCGTAGTTTTCCCTCTCTGTCACTCTTTCATATTAGTGCGACAAAGACAGTTAGCTGCCTTTCGCTTACGATTAACGATTAAGCGCTAGCGTTTGGCAACTTGGCTAAGCACCCAGGCATGTTTGCCGAAGCGACAGTTGACTGTTTTTATGCCACTATGCGTAAAAGGGCCGCATCTCTGGTGCGCCGGGTCCGCGGCAGTCCCAACAACATTCTACGAATGATAGGGGATAGACTTGATTCCCCTTATCTGGTGCACTGTGATATGTTGCATGCACCAGTATTATACCTATAACTAGCATTAGTTTTTACTAACACTTAAACCTAAGTCATACTAACTACATATGAGTGTAATTTACTTGAAAAATAAATAATAATTATTATATATTATTATAATAATGTATGGATGGAAATGGTCACGTGACTTTTCGTTCGAATCTGTTATTGTCGTACATTTATTACTTATCGCTTATCGTATACGATTGCAGAATGGCATCTTTGCTAGGCCTGCTGAAGTCCTGAACTTCGAAAATCGAAAATTTCGAGCATCTCTCCCTGTCGCACCGAACACTCCTTCGTTGGAGTGAGAAAGACAGATGCTCGAAATTATGATTTTCGAAGTTCGCGGTAAGCCAACTGAACTTTCATGCATCTTATTAATATTGTAATAAGACATGAATGGTCCGTGGACTTAGTTATGCAAAAAGGAACCAATCCACACGAATTTGTCATTTAAAAGATTGACCTGTTCGTTTTGATTTAAGGTGTCAATGAGGGTTTTCTGAAATGACGTTCACCAGGGCGGCAGCACTGAGGCGTCAGGTCCAGAAACTTGTCTAAATTCTCAGAGCGCCTATAGTTTCGTGTTTAAATTTTGTATGAGTTAATAAAATTATATAAAACTATGAAAACAGATAAAATCGCGTATATTAATTAATTTTAACTCATCCGTAGACCACGAACCCTGTAAAGTGTTCGAAACGTCGGAATGAAGTTAAAATTAGTTAATATACGCGAGTTTATCCGTTTTCATTGTTTTATTTCATGTGTAATCCTCGCGGTAACCGAAGAAAATATTATTAATAAAATTATATAAAAAAATAAAAATACCTTCTAGTTAATTTTTCTTTGGGGCTAGATAATTGTGTTTCTTAAAGGGACCTTACTGCTAAGTGGCGCCAACTAGTGGCATATGTTTTCGAGAAAACCCTCATTAGAATGAAAAAGGTTGGATCCTTTTTGCATAACTGTGTCCAGTTAAAAGTTGGCGTTTCTGCGCCTTGCCATTCGTAGTAAGTACATACGCATATCGAGGGTTGGGTGGTCAAACCCGATAAGTTGAACAAACCTGTTTTTAAAATACTAACTATGATATTGACGTGAAGTTATTATTTCAATGAAAAAATATCTCGACTTATCGGGTTTGACCACCCAACCCTCGATATACTTAACTGCAGCATAAATAGTTGTTAGTAGTTTGTTCGGAAAGTGAAGGCACGTGAGTTATGTTAGCGTACAGTCGCCATCAGATATATCGGAACGGCCAGGATGCTCATAACATAAATATTAGGTTATCTATGAAATTGGCGTTTTGTATGAAGAATTTTGTGAAGTCTATCAAAATCAACCAGTTTTTGCCATTTTGCCAGTGAAAAAGTGCAAATTAGACACTTATAAGGCGCGTTTTAAATATCTCAATTTGATAAAACAATGTACCTACTATCACACATACCTGTTCTAAACATGAACTGGCAGCATGTGGCAGGATGTGTTTTCAAATCTTATTTCAGAATATCATTTTAAGGGAAAAAACAATTATTAGTGTGAAAAAACCTTTATTACATAGTGCACTATTAAAAACAAAAAATATGTCTAAGTTACTCTTTAGATAATAAAATTAGGGACCTAATTGTTTCATATTTTATTTCATTGGTAATGACGCAATATCTGAGCATCTCTATTGTCATGACGTTAGTATGCATGTTCAGATATTTTTGAGCACCGTGACCGCTCTGATAAACAGATATCGGATACCGGTTTTTTTCCATACAAAAGAACTGTTCTACTTTCGTTCATCGTTATATAATTGATTTGTTGGAGAAATATGTTGTTAATTATACAAAATATTGAGTTCTACATAAAGAGTAAAGCATTGTAATATATTTAGCTATTTAGAGGTTTTTCTAAAAACCGGTTCCGTTCCCTATCGATATATCTGATGGAGACTTTGCCTTGCGTCCAGGCGCCTCCACTTTCTGCACAAAATATTCCTGTGGAATTTGATGTGTTTGTTTATTAATTATTACTTATTAGTAATCAATGCCGCAAAGTGATTTAGACTATTTTAAAGCTTTAGATGTAGTTGTATTAATTGCGCTACAAAAGAATGTGTTTGTGAATTGTTAACTTTAACCTAGGGTTACTTATATATTTATTAATAATTAATATTATGCTTGTTCTAGGTGGGAATTTATATGATTTTTAAATTTACTGTAATAATCTTGGGCACTTATGTTAGGTTGTTTTAAATTGAATGTCTAATTGATGTTGAATATGTGCAATATGATTGTTTTTTATGCTGGCAATATTGTTAATGACGATATTATGGGCTCTATAATATCTGGCAACAGTTAGGCAGAAAATGGTAACAAAATAGGAAAGAAAAAATCCATGGGACTTTTTCCCAATGCGATCGAAAGAGCTGGGAGCTTTTTGGAAGTTTCAGAAAGGTCAATTTCTTTAATCACAACTACTGCTTCTGAATCTTGAACTTATTAAAAATATCCTTATACTTTTTTTTTCTTATATTTCTCTCAGTTGCCAACATGTTGCCAAGTGTATTGACCCCATAAATCATGCCTTTCCCTGGTTTTTTTTGAGGTTCTATTAGTATGCTAAATGTGGTTCCTTTTGAGTACCTTTATCAGCACTTTAGTAAACAGACCGAGAGAATATGGAATACTTGACAGAATTAAATGTTTACCCGTTTTATTATAATTATTGGATCTGAAAATAACTGTCTTGATGTTTCCTAATAATTATCAATGATTAAATTAAGTCACCAAAGAAACGGAATTATTGTAATACTCGCAAATAATAAATAATAAAATGATCACTTTGGATACATGTTTGTTGTTTTATTTTATAATAATTATGTTATGCACACATTTAGAACCCCGAATGGTGGTTATTCCCACCTGACACCAGTGGCAACAACTGGGATTTTTTTCCCACCTTGATGGTAACTAGGAATTTTAAGTCCCACTTGTTACCACTGGGTCGCGTTTCTAGCCAATATGTGCGTGCGTTAGAGAGGCAAACAGCGAAATTGTAAATTGTAACTTTATAAAACGCGACCCTGGTGTCAGTTGGGTAGTATAACAGGTCGGAATAAACCCCGAATGGTAGTATTAAATAAACGTTATTATACGTATTTGTTCAAATATTTCAAATAACTATTAATCTAGTTAATGGGCGCAATTTTTTGTCGCTTGCCATAAGGACGGGATTTACTTGTATTTTAAATTTTATAGGAATTAACTCTTCTCACCATACGATAAGCAGCTAAAGTGGGACCTTTTGCCGAAAAGACTTATTTATTAACTCTATCCATGTGGTAATTCGTATTCTTGTAGAAGTAAGTGGAATCAAAGGAGATATATCGAATTAATCTAAATAAACTGACGAAACAAAGTGAAACAAGTCTGAAGGACATCTAACAAGATGAACATTTTTCAAATACCTAACCAACCAACAGTAAATTCAGATTTGCCAGATTACAATTTTATTTAAAACCTCAAGATGCGTTGAAAGAAACGTGAAATCGATTAGTGTTGCACGAACGAATATACAATAATTCATATTCCAACTCGAATTGAAAAAAACTGTCGAATAGAAATAGTTCTAAATACAATAACTTGAATTATATTTCACTTCAAGTACATTCAATTATAATGTTTGGGTAATTCATATTATTGAGAGTATTTAAAATTGTAAGGTACGCTCACATAAAGCGATTTGTTAATAAATATCGATTCAAATGACAACTCTGTATTTTGACATTATGTGATTCGATTGTTAGTTTTGTTTTGGGTTCATTTTATTGATCGATACGACACTAATGTCGCTTGAAATGGCCGACGTTTAGGGGGAGTGTCTAGTGTTTTGCGGAAAGTGGATTTCTTCGTAATTTTTACTCAATAAGGTAACTTGTCTATCTAAACTATAGTTCGAATCAATACTTTGGTAAACAAAAAGTACGGTTACATCGTTCTGTGTGTCTGTTTTGTTGAACTTCGATCGTTTCCGGTCTTCCAGCCGGGCAAGTATTTCAAAACAAAGGTGTTTATAATAGTTTTTCACATCTCTACCGCGTATTTGCTTTGCAGTTCGACTCGTAACAGCTTAAATAACGCTTTTATTCCTCTACAGTCTCAAAACCACAGTCGGCTACGTGTTAAAATTTAGTGACTTTTTTATGTAAATTATTTTTGTGCTTCTAATTAGAGATGCGTTAATGCAGTCATTACTTTACTGTTACAGTTTAGAAATCAGTACATAAAAACGCTCGTTTCTTTATCAAGTTTCCGGCAATCTCTTTAATGTACCGATAAGTAAAAATGTACCTGACCATTAGAGCCATGAAACGAAAATGTGTTTAAATATTTAAATTGTTCCAGCTCTTACCGCCTCTCCCGAGGCTAAAGGACATTCCGAATAAAAGACTGACTTTACAAAAAGTGGATTAAAATGGCGTGGCGCTTTAAAGCCTCTAAGTATAAAAATGCAGCACCGATTGTGCCTAAGCCCGAGGCATGTATTCGGGATATTTGCGTGGGGTCATATCAGACCTTTGGGAACAATATTTGCGCTTCAGCTTCGTTTATGGCGTTTAACTGGGAGCATGTTGGGTCAAGTATGGCAGTGTTGCCATTGGACGACTGTGGGAGAAAGAGCAAGACCATGCCTCTGCTGCATGCTCACTCGGATACAATCACAGACATGGAGTTCTCACCTTTCCATGATGGCTTGCTGTTGACTGGATCTCAGGACTCTTTGGTAAGTTACTTGGTCCTCACATACATTGACGGGAAGAATGTACTAGTACTGAACAAACCTTTAGGTAAAGTGTAAACCTAATACATTGTTGCTATCTACATCATAGTGCTTAGCTTAGAGTTTGTATTTATGTTGTGCCAGGAGGTTGAGCTAATGGCCTTCTTGTTTATATTTTATTACTACATACTTAAAAAGCATATTTACTTTTGACATGTCTTTATACTTCAAAAGTAAGATATGTCAAAATGTATGTTATAATGATAAATATAATATGTGTTTATCTCACTTAAGAAGTAGGTCAACATGTAAGAGTTTACAGGAAGATATATTATGGATTATATAGATTTACACAACTATTTTCCTGTATAGTCATTATTATGATCCACAATCTTGCTGGAAGAATCATTATCTAAATGGCAAAACTATTGACACATGTCTGTTATATCAGTATTTTTTGATAAGATATTATCAGGTCCATTGATAAATTATCTGAATTTTCTAGAGAAATATTAGATGGCTGGAGTTATGAAATTTTTATAGTTTGTGTCTTCTGCAATAAGACCTTTCCTATTTTAAACAATTATGTGTTTGGTTACCTGATCATGTTTAGGTATTAGGCATAAGCCTATACATATACTACAGCTATTTAATATACAGGGTGCTCGCGAGGAAACCAAAAGATTTTAATGCTGGATTCCTGACCATATTTGGAGTCTTTAATGTCATATAAAATTTTCTGGATTCGGCTTGGTTTCAGAGATAATCAACCTTTTTTCGAAATAAGTTTTTCGACGTAACTCGTCATTTAACTTCTTTTTGATTACAATGCTACGACAATGAGTTCTAATATTACCACACCTTTTGCCTGACAATCAAAAAATACGAATAGACTTGAGGAAATAAACAAACAATAAAAAAACAATTGAAATAAATAATTAAAACAAATTATTGTTATGATAAAAAGTACTGGAAATGTTAAAAAGTATACAAAAAGACTAAAAAAAGAAAACAAAAATATTTTTTTTTGGTGGAATTGACATTAGGTCTCATAATATTTTTTGTTTATTTTGATGTCTAGAATGCATAGTTAAAATTTTTCGGAATGCTCGCGAGCACCTTGTAGGTCATCATAAATACATGAACAATTTTATCAGAACAAGATCAAACTATTTACATATCTAAGTCTAGACCAGGTGTCAAACTTTATTATTGTACCCCCTTTCCTAAAATAAACCACAAAATAAAAAAATATATTTCTTACAAAGTAAACATGTTACCCAGATAAGATAAGATACTTAACTGCATTACTGGTTAAAGCATTCTCTACTTTTATTTATTTTTTATATAAAAAAATCCCATCTCTATCTTATCCATAAATTTGTTCCAGGTAAAAGTATGGCACATACCTCCAGAAGGTTTGAAAGAGTCCCTCTCGAACCCAGAGTGCACTTTATCACAAAAGCAGCGGCGTGTGGAGAATGTCGGGTTCCATCCGGTGGCCGATGGGCTGATCCATGTCGCTTCGGGCCATGAGCTGGCTCTGTGGGACTTGACTAAGCAGAAGGAAGCTTTTGGTAATTTTGTACTTTATCAAGTTTTATGTCACTGTTTTTCTGTTTAAATTCCTGCCTACAAAAAAGTATACCAATTGTTAATAGAATCTGAAAAAAATCTAAACAAATTGGCTGATTTTCCGTAGCATTTGACGTCTTTCCTACATATCGTGAAACTCATTAATTTGCAGATATATTTTTTAAACTAACGCCTGATTCAATTAATTATATTTTTACGTTAATACTAATACTTGTCAATAATTTTAACTAAAAATGCTTGTGAACTTAAGGGTTTTGGTGATAAACCCAAGATTGTGGTCTATAAAGTGTGTGATTATGGAATAATGCAAGTTTTTAGGTTTCTTATATTTTTTTTGATACCACTGACGACTGGTATAAATAAGCCTCAATATTTATAGGATATGAGATACCCGATATTTATAGATAGGAGCAGTAGTCTATAATAGACCAAAATCGTTTGACATGATTAATCTGTGGATTTAGTGAAAAAGTAACTCGCCGGCCATTTTATAAAACCTTAGGCTTATGGATGTACTTGTATTCAGTCAGAAAATTGTACCCTTTTTCACTAGTGCAAATGATAAACGCACGCCATCTCTGTCCATTCGGTGGGAATCCTAGTCACTAGATACCAAAATATCTCCTCAGCAATTCATTGAATGATGGGCGTTCCACAAAATATTCCAATCACATTGAAAACATAAGTTCAGCTGTGACCATGCATAACATGGACGTCTAAAGCTAGCTCAAAAATGCCCCCAAAAAGAAAAACAATTGTTCAATTGTGCCAAGATCGTTGACAAATGTTTTTAGAATATCGCCAATCACAACTATTTTTAAATGGCGGTTTAAGTTTTTATAGTTTGATATTGAAATTCATTATCGTTATGCATTGAAGAGGGGGTGACACTTGTTAACTAAAGTTCAGGACCGTTTTTGGAAGGCAATTTAGTATGTGCGGCTTCCATGTTTTATTTGTTCATAGAAGTTCAGTAAGAGACGGTCGTTCTCTCAAAACAATTGAATGTCGTTTCAAGAAGCCTCGCGCTGGCCGGAAATACGTTCGTCTGTATTTCCGCTTTGACCTGATAAGGGACAATGTGACACTGTTCGCGCTTTCACTTTTTGTATTGGCTAATTACAAATATCACATTGAAACGGGACCTTCATATCCAAATGATTTTTGAAAATGACAACGTTTACAAATCTGAGAAGTGTCAGGTTTGCGTTGCCAATCCTTTAGAAAGGCGAGGATTCACTGTGTTGACACTAATACACGCTTTTTAAGCACTGGCATACTATTGTGTATGAATATCCATAGAACGGAAAGGAACCATGCCCGCTGCCCATGAGGATAGGGAAAAAAGCATTTCGGATTTCTGAACAAATTTTAAGTTGTCGTATGAATTTTGCCGGATTACGTCTATTGTAAGAGAAAGTGTATTTTTTAAACCGTTTTTGACCGTTACGCACAGATAAACGCATTTTAGGAAACGATATTGTTACTGAGTGTCTAAAATCTTGTCAGACTTAATAGACGGTCATCAAATGGACTAATAAAATCTTTAATTACCGAGAATATGTAAAAAAAACCTTAAAACTGTTTTTTTGTGCGTTATTTGTATTAATAAAATACTTTTTTTATGTATATGCATTAGAAATATAATAGTACATTTCGATGCAAGTGCAAAAAAATTTTTTTCGACGAGTGTGATATTTGGAGCCCGAGTGAAACGAGGGCGACAATCATTCGAGTCAAAAATAAGTTTTTACCGTTTGTTAGTCGTATACCTCGAAATCACAAAATTCTTGTAGCTTTTCACCTGTTCGCGTTTCGCCGCGATAGCGTATTTTTTTGTAGCATGAAATATCGGTGGTATATTTTGTTACTCGCATATATTTTTAATAGATTTTTACAATATTAGCAAATTTTGATGTAGCATGTATTAGCAATAGCCTATTTAGTTAGCCGCATTTATTTTCAATAGATGTTTGCAACAGTAGAAAATTAATACAATAATACAGAAATGTTCCTTCCGTGTGAACTTGATTCATTTAAAATTGCCCCGCTGAATATAAGTGGATCCAGGTTCAGCTTCCATCTTCGCGAAATGCATAATATATATACCAAACTAAACTACAGACGAATAGGAAGGAAATATCGCGATATCATCATCATCATCATATCAGCCAAAAGACGTCCACTGCTGAATATAGGCCCCCCCAAAGATTGCCACAATGACGGGTCATGCGCGACCCGCATCCAGCGGACTCCTGCGACCTTCACCAGGTCACCAGTCCCCGCTGCGCCTTCCGATACGTGGCCGCCACTCGAGAACCTTTCCGCTCCAACGGCCATCGGTTCTACGCCGCCCACTGCCACTTAAGTTTCTGCGATCCGGAGACCTATATCTTTTACTTTGGTTCTGCGCGATATGTAATAACGCGTTACAAGCAAATATCTATTGAGGTGAAAAGCGATTACAATGAAAAAAGGCAAGAAAGTAAACATGCTAAGAATTTTATACACCATTGTAATTGGCTACCAGAAATAATTCTACTAGAAAAAAAAGCTGTTAAGAAATTTTGAGATCGCGGCGAAACGCGAAAATGTGAAAAGCTACAAGGATTTTATGATTTCGAGGTATACGACTAACAAACTGTTTTTACACGTGCATCGAACGTAACAAGTGCCTTAAAAAGAGAAATTAAAGCACGCGAAGCGTGCGCAAAGTTTACTTTTCCGCACTAGTTAGGAAAAAATTTTTTTTTTATCATTTTTGCCTCAGGATTATGTTGTTAATATTTTTCCTCTCCTCCTGGGCACTTTATATCGTCGGTTGACAACCATAACTCACTAAGTAACAAATACCTACTTGAAATAAAGCTCGTAACTCAAGTCTGATTCGATACTGACATAGGAGCTTGCTAAGAGTAGTGACAGTTTTTATAATGAGTTTTGCTTGTCAACCGACGATATATAAGCATAAGTGTAAGACAGGCGAATTTTGTATATTTTATTATCCATATTGCCCTTAACTTTTCTCTTCAGTAAACCGCGACCACGGAGACGTGATCCAATCCACATCATGGAAGAAAGACGGTCGCCTCCTGGCCACGTCCTGCAAAGACCGGAAGGTCCGCATTGTAGACCCTCGCGCTGGCAGCGCTGTGCTGGACTCAGCTTCCAGCCACCACGGGATCAAGGATAGCAGGGTCGTCTGGCTCGATCAGGACAGGATTCTCACCACTGGTGAGTTTTTTGGTGCAGAAAACAGAAAAGGGCTGCCGAGCATATTTCGTCGGGTAAGAGGCAGAACCAACTATTTCCTCACAATTGGTTTTTACAAATCGTGGGATCAAGGATAGCAGGGTCGTCTGGCTCGATCAGGACAGGATTCTGACCACTGGTAGGTTTTTTCGTGCAGAAAACAGAAAGGGCTGACGAGCATATTTCGTTGGGTAAGAGGCAAAACCAACTATTTCCTCACAATTGGTTTTTACAAATCGTGGGATCAAGGATAGCAGGGTCGTCTGGCTCGATCAGGACAGGATTCTGACCACTGGTGAGTTTTTTGGTGCAGAAACAGAAAAGGGCTGACGAGAAAGCATTTTTTGGTCGGGTAAGAAACAAAACCAGCTAGGTTATAGGTTTGCGCGGGCTAAATTTCCGCAACTCGACGTCAAAAATTTTGCGCCTATTTTGGGTTGTCGGCACTACTCTTGCCAACCCAGCTCTACCAGAAAGCCTAACAAAACCAGCTATTACCTCGAAATTGGTTTATACAAATCGTATTTTATACCAATGGCATAGAAATCTATTAGCTAAAATATGTTTTACTGGTATAGTTTCTGCCTCCAAACCGGCGATTTTTCCTCAACACTTCATTCAATAGAAATAAGGATTGGTCGTGTGTTCGAGCCTCCTAGACACTCAATATTCTTAATGATTCTGGTTCGAAAAGAGGACGTTGTCGAATTAAGGGTTAAAATACAGTAACAAAGTAGTGAAACATTGGCTGATTTAGTATCGTATTCTGATGAGGAGCAAATAGGAGAAATACGTTCGACTCCTGGCCACGTCCTGCAAAGACCGGAAGGTCCGCATTGTAGACCCTCGCGCTGGCAGCGCAGTCCTGGACTCAGCGTCCAGCCACCACGGGATCAAGGATAGCAGGGTCGTCTGGCTCGATCAGGACAGGATTCTGACCACTGGTAAGTTTTTTGGTGCAGAAAACAGAAAAGGACTAACGAGAAAGCATTTTTGGTCGAGTAAGAAACAAAACCAGCTAGGTTATAGGTTATAGGTTTGCGCGGGCTAAATTTCCGCAACTCGACGTCAAAAATTTTGCACCTATTTTGCGTGATGGGTTGTCGGCACTACTCTTGCCAACCCAGCTCTACCAGAAAGCCTAACAAAACCAGTCGACAAAACCAGGTATTACCTCGAAATTGGTTTATACAAATCGTATTTTATGCCAATGGCATAGAAATCTATTTGCTAAAGAATGTTTTACCGAAATAGGTTCTGCATCTAAACCGGCGATTATTCCTCAACACTTCATTCGATAGAAATAAGGATTGGTCGTGTGTTCGAGCCTCCTAGACACTCAATGTTCTTAATGATTCTGGATCGAAAAGAACGGACGTTGTCGAATTAAGGGTTAAAATACTGTAACAAAGTAGTGAAACATTGGCCGATTTAGTATCGTATTCTGATGAGGAGCAGATAGGAGAAATATGGTCGCCTCCTGGCCACGTCCTGCAAAGACCGGAAGGTCCGCATTGTAGACCCTCGCGCTGGCAGCGCTGTTCTGGACTCAGCGTCCAGCCACCACGGGATCAAGGATAGCAGGGTCGTCTGGCTCGATCAGGACAGGATTCTGACCACTGGTAAGTTTTTGGTGCAGAAAACAGAAAAGGGCTGACGAGCATATTTCGTCGGGCAAGAGGCAAACGGGTATTTCTCAGGGCGTAAACGGACATCTCATTCATCTGGTCCCGTTTTTTTAAAAGTGGCTGCATCTTTTGGTACCATTTTCGGTCGTCAGATACAGCACCCGTTTCTCTATAACACAACCAAAACCACCCTCAAATCATTCAGCCACTTCCAAAAAAACGTGACCAGATGAATGAGATGTCCTTTTACGTTCTGAGAAATGCCCAAACCAACTATTTCCTCGAAATTGGTTTTTACTAATCGTATTTTACGCCAATAGCATAGAAATCTATTTGCCAAAAAATGTTTTACTGAAATAGGTTCTCCCTCTAAACCGGCGATTTTTCCTCAACACTTCATTCAATAGAAATAAGGATTGGTCGTGTGTTCGAGTCTCCTGGACACTCAATGTTCTTAATGATTCTGGTTCGAATAGAACGGACGTTGTCGAATTAAGGGTTAACCCTCTGCCACTGTCGGTCACGTCAACACCATCAAGTTGAAAATACGTCTGAGGTACATCACCTCAGTTGCAGAGGATTAAAATACAGTAACAAAAATAGTGAAACATTGGCCGATTTAGTATCGTATTCTTATGATAGGATTCCGACCACTGGTAGGTTTTGTTACTAGTTTGGTACTGATGTTATCAATAAAATAGAGAAAATGTTTACTATGTTGTACAAATAGATGCTTTTGTCGTTTGATAATGCACAGTACGTCATTGAATACTCCAAAATCCATGTGTTATTCAACTCTTATCATTACATTGTCCTAAATCATGAAACCAATAAAATATTGCTAGATTATGGATATTTATTTGAACGGTTTGTATGCAAGTTCTTTTAACGGCGACTTTTTAAAGAAATTAAACGATTTGCAAACATTTTGAAATAAGTTTCAATTGCACTTATATCCAGTCTCAACAAATTAACATGATAATAGTTCCGTTACACAATAACCAATGAAGTTAGTAAATTGATTCCCAAAACTAGATTAAAATATGAAACCTAATTGGCAACTTGGAATGCTGACAGTTTTTATCGAATGCCTTAGGCGTGGCGCTAGAAAGAACTCATATTAATCTTCACTTTAACTTTCAGGCTTCGACGCAGCCCGTCTTCGTCAAATCATGATCCGTGACGTCCGCAACCTCTCCCAAACGCAAAAAACCTTAGAACTTGACTGCTCTACCGGCATCCTGATGCCGCTCTTCGATCCTGACACTAACATGCTTTTCCTTGCCGGGAAAGGAGATACAACCATATTGTATATGGAGGTGACTGATAGAGAACCGTTCCTGATCGAAGGACTGAGACATTCCGGTGAGTATTAAGACTACTTAGCTCTCATAAACGCAGAAGACCTTAGAACTGGACTGCTCTACCGGCATCCTGATGCCGCTCTTCGATCCTGACACTAACATGCTTTTCCTTGCCGGGAAGGGAGATACAACCATATTGTATATGGAGGTGACTGGGAACCGTTCCTGATTGAAGGACTGAGACATTCCGGTGAGTATTAAGACTACTCACTTTGCTCTCATAAACGCAGAGGATGCTAGAACTGGACTGCTCTACCGGCATCCTGATGCCGCTTTTTGATCCTGACACTAACACTTGGAGGTGACAGAAGATTCTTGAACTAGACTACCATTCTGGGGTGTTTTCAAAAGTATGACTGTGATATTTAGCTTTAGCCGATTTTTCTTCATAGCATATATAAAAATCGATTGAAGCGACGTAGGAATATATATTTAAATTATTTATTATTTATACATTTTATACATATTTATTTTTTTGACATGCTTCATAAAAAAAGTGCAGTAAAATTTCTCCACTGTTTAGTACCACATGATGCTAAAATATGACGTGAGATATAGGTACTATCCGGTCATCTTTTCGTAATATAGTCAGTAAAAGACGGGAATTCTATCTCGTGGCTACATACTGTCGTATCAATCATGCACATAGAGATATAAAGATTATTAGTCCATTTTGAAGACTGTTTTCACAAAATCGAACACACGTTTTCCTCAACAGGTGAACAAACGAAAGGTGCCTGTTTAGTACCAAAGCGGGCGCTTCGCGTAATGGAGGGAGAAGTGAACAGGGTGCTCCAATTGACAGGGTCCAGTGTTGTTCCCATCATGTACCAGGTGCCTAGGAAGGTGAGTTATTTCTCTAAAAAGAGATGTTGTGGATAAAAACACATAATCTTAACATTAGTGGCACAGGTAGTGCGGCTGTCTATACCTTTCCTGCCTAAGCAAGATCTTAGGCCTAAAACGATCCTTCTTGCGATTCCAACAACGCGTACTGTGGCTCGCCAAAGATCTCTTATTCGAGCTCTAAGATTTTTGAACGCGCTTCTGTCATGGGCACCTGAATGTGATCTGTTCGCAAGCCGATGGGCAAATGTGTGTAGCGTATGTCTGAAGTACTGCGAGGTAATGGATGATAGTGGTATATTATAATGATGTATCTAATATTGTGTAATTTAAATTGTACAGTGCTTTAGTTTATACTGTCATACTGTATATTTTTTGTTTGAATAAATAATAATAATAATTAGTAGGTAGACTAGGTAGTCGACCGCCATACAAGAAAACCATCTCCTTTGAAAATTTTGCGCTTCTATCTGCTTTCGATATTAGAGCGGTCTTAGATATGGGAATATTCACTAGAGTTGTCCAGTTTCATTTATGTTATACTGTCAGATTTGCTATACGTATGTTGGGTATATTATTGTATGGTGTTTGATATTAATCGCTAACCGTTCGTCGAATATTTCGTTTCGAATTTGTCGTCGTATACAGAGTGTTTTTTTTAAGTGGGACAGTATGGGGAAATCGGAAACTATAGAAGATACAAGGAAGTTGTCTTAGGAGACATTAGGTATTTTTTTGAGATAACAATTTTGACATTTTCAAAATTTTGGTCAAGTGCGAGTTGTACCTAAAAATTAATAATATTGATAAAAAAATTTTTTGACGCAGATCGACGTGATTTCATGCGTAGACAATTTTATTGTATTGGATGAAAAAAATCTGAACAGCAGAAGTTAGTCAAATTTAAGAAAACCATTTCTCATATTACATCCAATGTGAAGTGTCTACTACTGCAAGGTCAATATTTTAAAAAGTATTACTTACACTTTTCGAACACGACATTTGAATTTGGAACGTTTTATTTAAGTTCAAAAGGACTTTAATAAGTTACATGTCGCGAGCTCATAAAGAAAAAAAACTTAAAATTTGGAATGACCATTCGTATTTTGAATTTCGTTGGATATTTTCATTATTTTTTTCTTTATGAGCTCGCGACATGTAATAACCCCCGTATTCATAAACATCTCCAAATTTAACAAGCCACCAACTATTGTTTGTCCCTTTCGCTCTTATATACATATTGATAAGACCAAAAGGGACAAACAATACTTAGCAGCTTCCTAAGTTAGCAGACGTTTATGAATAAGGGGGTAAAAATTTTATTTTTCCCCCAGAGTTACCGGGAATACCATGCAGACCTGTACCCGGACACTGCCGGGTCTGTCACGTACCTCAGCGCACCGATGTGGCTAGAAAACCAGGATCATCCCGTTCCAAACATCTCTCTGCACCCAGATGCAAACAACTGCACACAGGTCTGTTATATATCGTAAAACGGGGTAAATAGGAGTAACGGGGTAAATAGGAATAATGGGGTAAATAGGAATAATGGGGTAAATAGGAATAACGGGGTAAATAGGAATAACGGGATAAATAGGAATGGTAGGGTAAACTGTAGGCTTAGCACAGGATTAGTGCGACAATATGTCGCCGCGAGATAGACTTTTATTCATATAGTTAGTAAAAGATGGAAAATCTATCTTGCGGCGACATACTGACATTCCAATGATGTGCTAAGCCTACCCGCGACTAACAGTCCAGAAAAGCTGCTTTTTATATGAATTATACTAAACTGTACTGTTAGTTTCAGGCTAAGGCACTGGTCTCACCACCAGCTACTAAGCTATGAACTATCGGCTATAAACACGAACAAAAGATACGCACTCGCCCGTGTAAATAAAAGAGACACGGCGATACTCGCCCAGCTATCAGCTATCACCGCCGGGCGAGTATCACCGTATCTCTTTTATTTACACGGGAGTGCGTATTTTTTGTTCGTGTTTATAGCCGATAGTTCATAGCTTAGTAGCTCGCGGTGAGACCAGTGCCTAACTAACCAGTTTACTCTACCATTTGTATTTATCCCGTCGTTCCTATTTACCCCGTTTTACGTTACCTATAGGTATCACACGGACCTATGCGCCGACACGGTACCGTTTCATTAAGGGCTAATAATATGCCGATCGAAATTATCTCATAGAATTCCTATACCAGTGACACACAAAAATGTTCGTATGTCTATGCCACTGGCATAACGTTAATTATGCTAGTGGCATAGGCATAACGTTTGCCACTGGCATATCGTTAATTATGCTAGTGGCACAGGCATAACGTTTGCCACTGGCATAACGTTAATTATGCTAGTGGCATAGGAGTCAGGTTTAGTGTCACACATGTTATGTAACAGGGGTCGAACGTGTCAAATTTTGCCATAGTCAAAGTTCTATGCTATAAATGCTAATAAAATTTATGAAACAAGATAAATGTTTTGTCCATAACTTTGTAAGTAGTAGTTACAAACAAATAGTATTTGTCTATGTTTTTTAACTTGGGGCTTGTCCATTAATCATGTCATACTGTATAGGGGGAGGGGGGTCAAGAAAAAATCACCAATTATCACCATAGTTGTCATCGGACAAATCACGTGTATTTTTTTGTTACTCTCGAATCTGTTGAACAGCATTATAGCCAGTAAAAAAAATCTTTACTTTTGTATATATCACTTTTTAAATACTTCGCGAAGTTTTAAAACTTTAAAACTTCGCGAAGGTTTACCTCGTAGGTGGCAAAAAAGTACCTATGTAAATTGAAGTGTTCTAAAACAGGCCAAAATCGTATGACGTGATTAATGGACAAGCTCTTGCTAGTAGCCTGTGATTTTTGTGTTTTAAATGTTACTTTTATTTATTTTTATAATTTATAGTACTTATGGCACACTAGCTTTTCATAATGTAAAATAGACCTGTGGCCCTGGCCGGAAATAGGTACCAAGGCTAAAAATTTCATGCAAGTGCAAAGGTATATACACCGTTTACCAAAAGGGACCGCGAGTTATATCCTTATTCACGAGGGCCACAAATTTTGACATCTCAAGCTAATACCTTATCGTAATTTGAATTCTAACAATGAAGCACTAGAATTCCAATTGCAGGTGCGTATTATTTTGGATTACAACGTTGTTCGTGATAAGCAATATGGTAGTTAGCGTTGTGTCTATTTAAAAAAATCTGTGTCATAAACAAAGATCGGATTTTTGTGCGACATCTCATACTAAATGTCATCAAAATGATGTAAGTCACTAAGAATGTCGCAAATCCATCCGATCTCTGGTCATAAATGTACTGTTTATAAATAAAACGATTAATTGGCAATTAGGTAAATCGTGTTGACTGTAGTACTTACTTTTTAAACTTGTATCGTAATGTACTAATTATGAGTTCGTGCATGGTCTTTTACTGGGTTGTGAGTTTTGGTTGATTGATTATTTGATACGATAATCATTAATTTATAATATCAATAAAACGAACATAAATTCAGTTAAAATTAAATGAATTATTTGTTTTCGTATAACAGTATTGTTTATTTATAATTAATTCAAATATCGGTGATCGAGGTGTGCCTACATAGTTAATATTGTTTTAATTTTTTGTTGTGTGGTGTTGTGTTATTTTGTGTTGTTTGTAGTTGGGTTAGTTATATGTTGAATGCGTAAGTAATTTATTTTATTTTTCTTTTTAATGCTTGTATCTCATTGCTTTTATTTTTTATTGGATTTGGTTATTACGTACACGTGATCAGCGATTTTCATCATCTTTATTTAGCATGTGTGAATTGTTTTGAACATTACCCACTCACTTGCTTTGATTTTTGCGATAGACTCTATGTCTATGTAAAATAAGAGTGATGACATGTAAAAGCTACATGAAGCAAGTGAGTGGTTATAGAAATATAATTTTTGGCATCACTTGCCAATTTACTTGAAGGAAAATCAAGTATCATTTTCCAATTTACTCTGTAACGTGGCAGGCTCTTATAAGATACAACTTAAATAGTTTTTGCTCTCTTCCTAACCCTCTTATTCATAAACTCCTCCAACAACAAGCGCTAAGTCTTGTTTGTCCTTTACACTCTTGTGGACATATTGATAAGATCTAAAGGGAAAAATACTTAGAGGCTTGCTAAGTTAGCAGACGTTTATGAATAAGGGGGTAACTTTTTAAGCGAGTGACTCAGCTATTCAGCCGATTACATTTTGTGCCTCCACATATATGCCATAATGAGCTCGACTGTTGTTTTTAGCACTTTAATCCTTACTGTTTAAATATCTTTTTAGGTCCACCGCGGAAATTTAGAAGAAGTAGTCAAGACAATCCTCGCCATGCCTCCCCCGAAGAAGGCCGAAGCTAAAAAAGCCTTAACTCCCGTCGTACAAGAAGAAAAACCTAAACCGCTACCAATCGAACCTAAAGACGAAGATCGAATCGACTTCGTCAACGTTAAAGATTTAATCAAAGGCATGGAAGGGAAGAAAGAAAAAGAAACTAAAGAAACAAACGGGTTCCACAAGAAATTAGACAACGGACATGATGAAGAAAACGGGGACGAAAAAGTTCTAGAAAAGACAGAAAGCATGGAATCAGAGACGGGACTTTCTAGAAGCAATAGTTATGTGAATGGGAATCCGGTGCAGGCTCCAAAGCCTCTGCCTAGGTCGTCTATATCGGAGCCTGGGGCCGATGACCAAGAGGCGCCGAAACCTAAGCCTAGAACGACTGCTGTACCGATTTCGGGTTATAAGGTATAATTTAGATGGTTGGTTGTTTTATTTTAAGTGTGTGGTTATTAGTAGCGTTGAAAATTTCCGGATTAAATCCCGTTTCTTTCCAAACAGCTCGTTCTTTTCCGTTTTTTTTTTCGAAATCAATGAATGTTTTCACTCTAAACCAATGCGAATTAGGTCTAATTTTCACTTGTACCAGGAGAACGCGATGTCATCGAGGAAAAGGCAAATAAAATAGTTGGAAAGGAGTGACGGTGACATTGATTATTTCTTTAAAAACCCGAAAACAAAGAAAAAAAATGAAATTTTCATACATTCCATACCAAAGAAATATTTGATTTTTTCCGACATTTTCAACGCTAGTTATTATATTATAGAAGGCTTGCTACAGATTTCAGTATTTGAAGGGTCCACGGAAAGAATTTGATTAGTCCTTCTAAAAGTCAGGGCAAATTTGCACCATAATCCATTATAAGTACGGTCGATTTTCCTTCTGAAATTTGAATTGACTAGGCATGTTATTTCCGTGGTCTCTTAATTTGGTGCTTATTTCTGGAACGATGTTAAACTATCATGATAGTCATAATGATGTTACTTTATGTATTACGTGTTAATTTTGTAGTTCCTTTGTAGCTATACATGAAAGTAGCAATGGTTGATAAAAAAATCTTACTCCGATTTTGTTCTAAAATGAGCAGTGTGATTTTGTGTTGTTTTTTGTGTTTTATTTCTATGCACAAGTACCTTTACTTCATTTAATTGAACAAACAATGCATGTTTTTCACGTCTTGCACATTACACTTCATTCGGCTATTATACAAAAAAATCTTACATATTGTCTTTTTCCAGTAAGATAGGTAACTTTATAAGAGCAAACTTGCGGTATCTGTGATTTATTTCTATTGTAACAAGCGAAACCCAAAGACCCATTTCTCGTAAGGTCTCGTAAGTTTTTTTGTCTGTTATTAGTTATTACCATGGTTGCGGTCTCCTGAGTAACGCAGATTTTTGCAAAATTCTGCTACTTAAATTATACTTTGTCACTAACGTGTTCGAGTTTGAGTCATCCCTAATTTTTAGAAATGATTTCACTATTTTGGATTAGTTTTGTGAAAATTATTTTTTTAGTACAGATGGTGCCTTTTTTAGGCTCTAGTGCGAGAACTACTCATTTTACGTAAGTTCCAAAACTTCGGAAGGCCATCTGTACTAAAAAACGTCGTATGTACGAGACACGTGCAAAAAGGAAACTCGTAACTCGTGTCGATTTAAAACACTCCCTTCCGCCACTCGTTTCTGATTTCATGTTTTTCGCACTTGTGTCGTAATGTACTATTTTATATCCTTTTTTTTCTCACAGGTGTGATGAAAAACATTGTGTATTGTGCCACGGGCGGCACAAGAATTATGAACTCGTGTGAAGTAAAACCCGCGCCTTCGGCTTGGGCTTACTTTTACGCTTGTTCACAATTTCTTATTTACCGCCCTAAATACACAATGTCCTATTATTTTGTTATCTTGCAGCCTCACCCACCAGTTAACCAATGGTACTGACAAAATCTTGTTCATGTTGCTATTGTATTTTATTGTGTGCAGCCACGCCTGGGTCCGAAGCCGTTCTCTGCGTCATCGGGCAGCGAAGAGTTCTCCTTCGACAAAGTCTTCTCCGTGCCTGTCGTGCCTGGCGTACCGAAATCGGAATCTGGTCAGTCAATCGAATTTTTTATTAATTTTTGTATCTCTCATTTATCACAGGCCTATAAATCGTAGTGTTAATCCAATGTACAGGGTGCTACACCATCCACTGAAAACCTTGAACGGAGTAACTTGGTAGGTTATACTGAACAACTTTTACTATGGAGCTCTTTCATTCAAAATGTCTTATCAATCGGTCAAAATGTATGAAAAATATTTTTTTTTTAGATTTCGTGATTAGCGATAAGTGACTTGTTAAGTTAGGAGACGTTTATGAAAAGGAGGTTAGATTTTAGTGATTAAAGACGTAGATAAATTTACGTTACTGTTTAGAATTTTAGATGAGTACACCGTGTTTTTATTGATTACCGTTAAATTGGACAGGTTACTTGGGACATTAATAGAAGTTGCCTGGTATATATATATCGGCTTTTGTTCATTTCGTAAAAAAAAAACATTTTTTTCGTAATAATTGCAATGGCAAGTGTGAGAGAACCTTAAGAATAAGATCTCAGGTGACTGACGGCACATGTCAAAATAAGTTTCATTAGGATTTAATAAAGGTTGCAACAGACTTGTTCAGTCATTAAACTTATTTTTTTAATACCTCAATAACAGTAAGAGTTAAGATATTCGTTTTTTAGAGAAATTGATTATTTTTGACCTAAATAAG
Source organism: Thaumatotibia leucotreta (assembly GCA_025490895.1). Taxonomy (NCBI): domain Eukaryota; kingdom Metazoa; phylum Arthropoda; class Insecta; order Lepidoptera; family Tortricidae; genus Thaumatotibia; species Thaumatotibia leucotreta. The sequence goes on along the minus strand of JALPQI010030682.1, from coordinate 68,723 downwards.
CTTCTCTTTAATTTAACGGAAATCAATAAAAACACGGTGTCTAATACGCATATAACATGTCGAGTTACCCAACTCTTCCCATGGGTGTCGTAAGAGTCGACTAAGAGATAGAAGTGTCACTCATCATTTATTTATCGAAGATTGATGATGGGCAGCAGCGTCATTAGAGTGGACGCACTACTGCGATCGCCAACCCACTTGCCTAGCGTGGCGCTTATGGGCATCCTCCTAATGCGTCCATACGCCTAGGCAATATGAGAGGCCGTTGTCCAGCAGTGAACGGATAAAGGCTAACGATGATGATGATGATAACAAGCCGAGTTTAAGTTGGAGACGTTTATGAATAAGGGAGATTAAAAATATTTTCAGTACAGATGGCGCTTTTTACGCGCTAGTGCGAGAAGTGGTTAATTTTACGTCAGGTTCAAAACTTCGGAGGGCTATCTGCACTAAAAAACGTCGTACGAGACACATGCAAAAACGAAATTCGTAACTCGTGTCCATTTAAAACACTCCCTATCGGTCGTGTTTTAAAACATCGCCACTCGTTTCTCATTTCATGTTTTTCGCACTTGTGTCGTAATGTACTATTTTATTTGGCAGCCACTTCCCCTCTTACGCAAGCAGCCTCTACTCCTGTGGGTAAAGACGAAGAGAAGGACAAATCTCTGTCCCCCACCAGTGACGTTGAAATCGCGCCTAAAGGTTGGTATATTTCAAAGTAAAAAATATAGGTATACTTAATTTCTATAGAATCTGCGAGCAATGTCATCAAACAGTTCAAAGAATTGAATAAGAAAAGGTTTTGGATAATCTATTGGTTAGAGTTGATTAAATAACATGGATTTTGCAGTATTTAATGATGTAGATTGAAATTAACTTATTTTTAATACAAAGGAAACTTATATTACTAATATTAAATTGTTCGCTACTGATTTAAAAATTAAGTATACGTATGTCTTAGAACAACTTTCACATCGAGACTGGCCCTGGCCTACTACCGCGAAAATAGAAATTCGTAAATTTCGAGGATTTTTCTCTGTCACTCAAACGAAGACGTGATTAGAGTGAGAGAGACAAATCCTCGAAATTTACGAATTTTGATTTTCGCGGTTGGGCCGCTGAAATTAAAAAAAAGTCGTTTGAAAAAAAATTATATAGTTAAAAAGTTAACGCCGTACTCAAAACAAAAATCATGATTACGTCAATTGTGTTACGAAAGTTAGTCATACAAACTATGTTTTATGTTCCTTCCAACAACCTTCGGCCATAGTAAAAGGTGGCAAATCTAAAATATACACGGTGTAACGTCAGCATTCCGAAAGATTTTAATGCTGGATTCCTGACCATATTTAGAGTCTTTAATGTTATATAAAATTTCCTGGATTCGGCTTGGTTTCAGAGATAATCAACCTTTTTTCGAAATAAGTTTTTCGACGTAACTCGTCATTTAACTTCTTTTGGATTACAATCAGTGGCGGCTACTGATTTCGAGAACCGGTGGTGCACTTAATACCTACCTATAGTTAGTATGGAAAGTAATGTCATAATAAAAAAATGCAATTTGCACATTTATTATCACACATAGGTACAGCTTTTGACTTCATAAAATATTATTTTATTTACCTATTTTACCTACAGTTTTAATTTTGTAATTATGGTAATAAGAAAATTAATAAATTCCGTGTATTAAAATAACAAACAGAAACAACTAGTGCAAAGATATTACGCAACTAAATCAAGTCACATTTTGGGAGTAGTAAAAGCTATACATTTTGTCGATTACTTCGCTTGGTCGGGTAATATTGCGCGGCGCTCCGGCCGGCCGATGCGCGCCGCCTCGTGTCTAGTCGGAAGTCATCGGCACCGCCCAGTCGGGACGGCGCTCCAAATTCGCAAATTTCTTCATATAGTTTGTACGTAGCATCTTCCGTCTCACGCGCCAGAGGTGTTTACGCGATTCCCATAGAATTTCGACTTGATGGCGAGTGCGCTCCGCCGAGCGCACGGATGACTTTTTAGTACGTGCGAAAAAAATAGTTTAAAGTAAATAGTTTAAATACTTCGCCGTAGTGAACGGTTCCATAGATTTTTTAAATGTGAAAATTTTAATTGTGAAGATTTTTTAAATGTAGGAATGTGTATGGACGAAATGGGTACATATTTGAAAATGGTTATTGATGATATTGATGACGATTCTTTTAAATTTTATGGTAGTGCAGCGCACGAGCGCACTTAAGGTACAGCCGCCCCTGATTACAATGCTACCACAATGCGTTCTAATATTACCACACCTTTTGCCTGACAATCAAAAAATACGAATAGACTTGACGAAATAACCTCTACCTAAAAAAACAATTATTATATTTTATTATATTAGCCTGTTGTGTCCCACTGCTGGGCAAAGGCCTCCCCCCTCTTCTTCCATTCTTGTCGGTCCTGTGCGACCTCCGGCCAATCTCTTAAAAAGGAGTCTAAGTTATCCCGCCATCGCCGACGGGGTCTGCCTGGTCTCCGATTAGAGTTGTGGGGCACCCACTCTGTGGTTATTTTGGCCCACAAATCATCCGGCATGCGGCAGACATGACCCGCCCAGTCCCACTTTAACTTAGCCGTTTTCCGAGCTACATCAATAATTTGTGTCTTGGAACGCAGCGTGGTGTTCCGGATACGATCCTTTAGTTTTACACCTAATATGCTGCGCTCCATAGCTCGCTGGCAAACCCCGAGTTTGAACTTCTGAGCTTCCGTCAAAGACCATGTCTGAGCACCGTAGGTGAGGATTGGAAGTATGCACATATCCATGAGCCTACGTTTGAGTGACAGAGGTAGGTCTCCCTTCATGAGGTCTTTCATTGCCCAATAGCTTTTCCAGGCGTTTTCAGTTCGTCTTTCGACTTCCTTGTCTTGTCTTGCCTGGAAAGAGACTATTTGACCTAAATAAAGGTATTCATGGACATATGCAATATGTTCTCCGTTTACCTCAATCCTACGTTCCGTGGTATTCGTCATGACGTTGGTCTTCGACATGTTCATCTTTAGTCCAACCTCGAGGCTTGCGTTGCTAAGGTCTTTTAGCATTTGATGCAGCTCGGAAGCTGTTGAGGAAAATAAGACTATGTCATCGGCGAAGCGGAGGTTGGTTAACCGCCTCCCGCCGATGACCAGACCCTTATCTCCCCAAAGCGGCGCGAGTTTCTGGAAAACATACTCTAATGTGCTGGTAAAAAGTTTCGGCGATAGCGGATCTCCTTGTTTTACTCCTCTTTGGACTTCGAAGGATGGACCAGAGGATTGCAATTTTATGGCGGCTGTACTTTGTCTATAGATGGTGCTTAATAATTGGATGTAGTTAGGGGCTATGTCTTGATGATTTAGAGCTGTGAATATGGCATTGTGGCATATACTGTCAAACGCTTTTGAATAGTCAACGAATGCTAAGTAGAGGGGGAGGTTGTGCTCGTGATGTTTTTCGATAATTTGGTTTAACGCATGCAGGTGGTCGGTGGTAGACAAGCCGGGGCGGAATCCCGCTTGTTCGGGTGGTTGGTGCAGATCAAGTTGCCCCGATATGCGGTTTTCTATAATTTTTATAAAAATTTTATAGAGATGAGATACAAGGCTGATAGGACGATAGTTGCCTATATCAGCCTTGTCGCCCTTCTTGTGCAACAGAATTACATTTGAGTGACACATGTTTTTCGGAAAATGTTGAGTTTCTAAAATGCTATTGAATAACTTGCATATATAAGGAATTAATGTTGGCTCTCCGACTCGTAAAGCTTCGGTTGTTACACCATCCTCACCCGCACTCCTGCTGTATTTCATTTTCCGAAGTGCCGTGTACACATCGTGCTCGGTAATTGGTGGGATAGTGCTGAAACTTTCTTCTCCTAAATGTGGGATTTGAGTTCGAAGGGGATCCGAGTAGAGAGCTTTATAATACTCAGTAGCAATATTTAAAACGCTATTTCTGTCTCCGTGTTTGGTTCCGGTGCTATCTCTTAAGCTAGTTATCCAGGATTTTCCTCGTGATGCACCTTTTATAGCAGTTTTTAGGGACTTATTTCGAGTTAAAGCAATTTCCACCAGTTTTGTGTTATGGTGTCTGATGTCTGCACGAATGCTACGTTTAACCAATCTATCTTTTGTTCTGTATTCTGGACTATTTAATTTGTGGTGTAAAGCTTGTCTTTCATCTATAAGTTTTAAAGTTTTTTCGGTTAGTTTTTTCTGTTTATTTTTGGTTCTTTTAATTCTATTACTGGCATTTCTGATACTATTAACTATGTGATTGTACTGGTCATCGACGTTATCTTCTTGGTTACTGTCTAATATATTAAAGTAGTTACTTATTTCTAAGTTGAAATTTTGTTTATTGACTATAAGTGTATCCTTATCATGCCTCCGGATTCTACTTTTCAAAATAGTTTGTTTGCGATGAATTTTATCGCTGAAACTTAATTTGGCTCGGAGTGGACGATGGTCGGAGCTAAATTTAATATTATTTATTGTTCCTATGTCTTTAATAATTTGGTTATTGGATGTAATTATGTAGTCTATTTCGTTTCTAGTGCGGGAATCAGGGGATATCCAGGTCCATCTTCTGTGGAGTTTTTTAAAGAAAAGAGTGTTTGCGATTTGCATATTTTGTCCAAAGGCAAACTGGATGAGACGGCGCCCTCTATCGTTCCGATCTCCAAGACCATGAGGTCCAACAATTTTGGTGTCATCCAGGGGCTGCCTTTCCCCTATCTTAGCATTGAAATCGCCAAGAATAAGGTTATACGTGGCACGGTGTTCATCGCAAGCAATATTGAGTTGGTCATAAAATTCCTCAACTTCTTCATCAGGGTGTGTTGTTGTCGGTGCATATGTTTGAATGATGGTTAAATTTTGTTTTTCAGTAAGTCGGAATTAAAAAACTGCTATCCTGTCAGAATATGATATGAATTCAATTACATGTTCCTTCCATTTCTTTTTGACTAAAAAGCCTACGCCGTTCAATCCACCTGCATTTCCGCAATAGAAAAATATAGTATTTTCACGTTCGACAGCATCTTGACCTTCTCTACGTACCTCAGAGAGACCAACTATGTCCCAGTTTATGCTTTCAAGGGAGTTTTCCAATTCGAGCAGTCTCTCTTCGGTACGTAACGTTCTGGTGTTGTAGGAAATAATGTTTAATTGTTTTTCGGAGTCCTTTTTTGCCTTAGCCGAAGTCGTTTGACGGGAAAGCGGTCGTGACGCCCGGAGATTCTTCGCACCCCGAGTTCTGGACAATTTCTGCCTACCGTCGTCGGCATAGTCATCCGAACCGCCGGGCCCTAGGGGCCATTTATTTATTTGTGTGCTCATCATATAGGGGGGGTTTAGACGATTAACCTACCGCGCTCGTCCAGTGCGTGTTGGCAGGTGAGCAGTGAGCCTTCTAGCTCGGCTCATGGGCGCCGCCGTTGATGGACTAAAAGTCTATTCTTCCGCCGCCACCCTAAGTCGACATCCTGCTCTGATGCTGACTGTCCAACCAGGCCATGAGTCCTTCATGCCCTAGTTAGCGTAACACATCTTTTGAAAAGGATGTGCGACAGTTTAACGTCATATCGAGGACGAAAAAAACAATTGAAATAAATAATTTCAACAAATTGTTGTTATGATAAAAAGTACTGGAAATGTAAAAAAGTATTCAAATCGGCCTAAAAAAAAAAGAAAAAAAAATTTTTTTTTGGTGGAATTGACATTAGGTCTCATAATATTTTTTGTTTATTTTGATGTCTAGAATGCATAGTTAAAATCTTTCGCAATGCTCGCGTAACACCGTGTGTAGGTGCGTATTTATTTATTTTATTTTATTTTATATATTTAAGGTTCACCAACGATTGTTGACATCAATACATTCAAAACTTACGAACTAAAACATGTATGGAGGTATGTCACAACCACTTAAAGGTAAACACCTCATGCAAAACAATTTAAAGAGAAGGTAAACAACTTAAAACTTACTATAACTAAAACTTAGTGTAATAAGAGAAAACTACTTACTAATTCACATTAATCAGTATTAACACACTAGTGTAAATACTGATTAATGTTAATTTAAACATTAAACAGTATTAGTACATATATATATACGTATTGTTGATAGCTCATAGAAAAGGTCATTGGGCATTTTGTTCGGGCATATGACCCACTGCGTACACAAACGAAATAGGGCTAGGAATGTAGGTAAATGTAAGTGCTACTGAGTGGTATGAGTCGCATTCTCGCAAGGCGAAACCAGAAAAGTAGGTCACAACCATTTACGCAATTATACAATGCTGAAAGTAAAAACTTTAAAAACACTATTTCGGATACAAAAAGTCGAATAAATTTTTTTTCCCGGTTGATACATACGGAAATATTACGTATTTAGAAAAAATGAGATTTAATTCTTTATTTTAAAGCTAGTTTGGTCTCTGTCCGCGAAAAATCATGAAGCGGTTCAAAAACGCCCTTATTTAAATTACCTTTGAATTTGTCGTCTTTAATCACTGTCAGAAATCGTTACATTTGTGTAACGATTTCTGACAGTGATTTAACTTCGTAACAAAAAAAAATGACGTTAAATTTTTCTTGCAATCGGCTTAATTCAATTTACTAATGTGTGCTGATCTAACGACGATGATTTGATTGAAAACGACGTCTTATTCTAACAGAAGAATACACGAACGGAAAGTCCGACACGAGCTTGGAAGAGGAAGTCAACTCCTCAGATTCTGGCTACATACCGAAGACACCCAGTACTGCCGATAGGAGGAAACTCTTCGAAACCACTGAGTAAGTATCTACTGGAAAACAGAATTTATAGGTATCGGCATGAGAGTTGAGGTGAATGATTACCAGAGATCGGACAAATGTGCGTCATTGTTCGCAATAATATGGACATGACGCCAAAGTGATTAAAAGAATAATTAAACGAATCATTTTTTAGAAATTTGATTCCGAAGATTTGAGGTAACTATTGACAAATGTTTTCAATCACTGGTGTCAAATAAGTAATTACTGAAAATGATTAAATTATTAATTATTCAATCAAATTTGGAGTCATGTCCATATTATTGCGAATAATTACTCACATGTTTTTCCCATCTCCGATGATTACACTCACATCCAAATGAAGTACTAATTGCAAAAAATGTAATGAATGAATGACTTGCGTCAAAATATTGAAGCAAATCCCTTGAACAAACGTTTTGGTCAATCTTACAGTTGCAATTGGGTTTGCTGTCAATACGAAAAAAGAACACTAATTTAAAATTCTCCGTGTGTTTACATGACATGTTGATGTGTTCGTGACCTCAACTCTCGTGGCGATACCTATACTTTGTATGCGTTGTAGATTTAAAGTGGAAATTATATTAAAAGTTCCAAATAAAAAAAGGAGGAGATACAATATAGAACGAACTGGCCCGTGTGTAAACGAAGACGCGGGCACCAGCTAGTCCTAAATAAAACTTAGTATAATAGGGATGAACTGGAGTTAAAAAAATATATTTAGTTTAGATAACAATATTCCTGAAGTAATAGTTTTAAAAATTATATGAACTTAAAAATATACACGGTGCCTCGCGAGGAACCCACATAATTTTAATGCCGAATTCCTGAGCATATTTAGAGTATTTAAAGTTATGTAAAATTTCCTGGATTCGGCTTTGTTCCAAAGATAATTAACCTTTTTTCGGAAAAAGTTTTTCGAAGTAACTCGTCATAAAACTTCTTTTTGATTACAATGCTGCCACAATGTGTTCTAATATTACCACACATTTTGCCTGACAATCAAAAAATAAGAATAGACTTGACGAAAGAACCTGTCCCTAAAAAAAACATTTAAAAAATTAGTTTTAACAAATTGTTGTTATGATAAAAAGTATTGGAAATGTCAAAAAGTATTCAAAAAGTCTAAAAAAAATCGATAAAAAATTTTTTTTTTGTGGAATTTGACATTTGGTCTCATAATATTTTTTGTTTATTTTGATGTCTAGAATGCATAGTTAAAATTATGTGGTTTCCTCGCGAGGCACCGTGTATAGAAAAATAAATATGCATACTTATTATGACAGTTCGTTGGACTTTACGCCACAGTGCTGCCATTTTACCACCCCACAGCGGCAGAAAAAGTAACAAAAACCCTCATTGGTGGTGGGGACTATTGTGGGGCTTATATATGTCACCGCAGCTTTAATAATAAACCGTCATAACTCAAAATTGACAAAAATTTTGTTAATGTACTAAAATGCAATATTTTCGATAGCTTTACCTGGTCTCTTTCTCAGACCCGACAAAATAGCGTTAATTGGAGAGATGGCATGAGTTGCTACGTTTAAATCACGCGATTCAATTTGTGCTAAAGAGGCTAACTTCAATTATGATCCGATACATGAATAGGAAGGATACTCATGATGAGAGCCATTTCGATAAAACGCATTACTGTATAAAAGATGAGTAAAAGTTATTTTAGAGTTTGTATCAAAAAATAGGTAAATTCGAAGTTAACGCGTTTTATGACAAAATGTTTATTGGATCTACATGATACATTTCAGATTATTTCGTTTTAACAGTATCAACCGTCGATTTTTTTGATTTGTGCCATTATATTAATCTAATTAAAAAAAATGTTTTATCATAAAACGGGATATTTCCGCAAGGGTTTTTTCTAAGCTCAATTTATTATATTTATCACACTGATTTCGTTTTAGTTTGAACGTAATATCCAAATAGACACTATGAACAACGCAATTAATACATACAATACTTTAACACATTAACACAATGTAGTAACAAATATCGTCATCATAGTGGACACATTACTGCGATCGCCAATCCGCTTGCCCAGCGTGGCGATTATGGGCATTTACCTCCTAATGCGTCTTATACGCATAGTTAATAGGAGAGGCCTACGTCCAGCAGTGGATTGTGATAGGCTGATGACGAAACAAATAAAATAAATTGACCAATTTCTCAAACTTTAAACTCGATTTCCCAAAATTCACGTTTTTTGAGTTATGACGGATTATTTTTAAAGCTGCGTTATGTTCTCTGGCTTATGTTATGTCTAGTGGCTTATGTAATGTTCTGTGTAGCGGCAACCAGTCGATAGCGGACCGCCGACGCGCCTACGAGTCGCGCTCCGTCAGTGTGGCCGTCGAGTCCGACACACCGCCCTCGCCCGCCCCGCTCAGGTAGCCCACTGTCCATTATATGGTACAATCAGTTCGCTGTCGACCCACGGTCCAACCGCTTTGTCCAACTGGTTATGCCACGGGCTGCGACCATATATAACATGGACGTCTAACACCAGCACAAAAATGCCCCCAAAACCAATTGTTCAATTGTGCCAAGATGGGTAAGACATTTTGGCGCTTTTCGTGACACCGCGCATATTTCGGCGCAACATCTTTGACAAATGTTTATTGAATATCGCCAATCAAAACTTTGATGGACCAATCACAACTATTTAAAAATGGCGGTTTAAGTTTTTGGGGGTGACACTTGTCAACTAAAATTCACGACCGTTTTTAAAGGCAATTTAGTATGGCGTGCGGCGTCCATGTTATTTGTTCGTAGGCTACGGGGAAATAATATTATCCATAGTCCAACTGATTGTACTACGAGGAAGTTAGTTTACCAGTGGTCCAATTGGTTGTACCATGGTTCACTAAATTTATCGGTAGTCCAATACTAGAACATATATGGGTGAATCAACTTTTTTCTGTCTGTTATCGCCATGGTTACTGTCGCCTGAGTCACGCTGGTTTTATGCAAAATTGTGCCATTTAAACTATGCAAACATACGTCATTTTTCTGGTGTTGATAAGGCCTTTCCTTTATGGGCCACCTACAAACATGCACTATGCTTGCATAATTAAAGTAGCATAATTTTGAATAAAACCAGCGTGACTCAGGCGACCGTAACCATAGCAATAACAGAGAAAAAAGTTGATTCACCCATAGATAAACTGGACTATGGGTCATAACTATATGACAGTAAAAAAAAGTAATCTGACAGTTGGACCACGGATAATTTTTCTTACCCGTGGCACAACCAGTTAGACATAGCGGTTGGACCACGGGTCGGGAGCTAATCAGTTGAGATAGTGCCACTGCCACTCCTGTATCCAAAATTGTGTTGTGTGTCAGCGTTGTGTGTCCCGAAGACTTCGGAGGGCCATCTGTACTAAAAAACGTCGTACGAGACACGTGCAAAAACGAAATTCGTAACTCGTATCGAATTAAAGCACTCCCTATCGGTCGTGTTTTAAAACATCGCCACTCGTTTCGAATTTCATGTTTTTCGCACTTGTGTCGTAATGTAATATTCCTACATTATTAATTCGAAATTCACTGGCAAATTTTATTGCCTGAGCGACAGGAGGATAAGATAGTAAAATTAGTAAATGTACAATTCACTTAAAAAATCGATGCAAAAGTGTTAACCCATTGATGTTGTGTATGTGGCTTTTGCGTGTATAATAATCAGTCGACGGCAGACCATCCATTAGATAGACTATTTTATCCCTTTTCTTATATGTAAAAATAAATCGAACAGAGAACTTCCTCTTTTTGAATAGAAAATTGGTTAATAATGAATGTTTTTTTTATTATTACCTATTATAATATTTTCTTCGGTTACCGCAAGGATTACACATGAAATAAAAGTATGAAAACGGATAAACTCGCGTATATTAACTAATTTTAACTTCATTCCGATGTTTCGAATCCTTTACAGGGTTCGTGATCTGCGGAAACTTCGGAATGAAGTTAAAATTAGTTAATATACGCGAGTTTATCCGTTTTCATAGTTTTATTTACCTATTATAAATTATAAAAAAAACACAAATCAAAATATTTACTTTAATAAATAATTTAATTTGTGTTTTCGCAATACGTTCTACCTATTATAACTTTTGCACCAATTAAATAAAGAGTAGCTATTGTAAATGTAAAAATATTTTTATTCAGGCGGCGAGACTCTCTGAAATCGCGGAAGAGTCCCGATCGTGAGGAGAAGGACAAACGGTCATCCGTACCCAACGTTACCACCAAAAGGACCTCTACTGTCTTTGGTATGTTATTCATCAGTCTATTTTCAACAGCGGGTAATCTAATACAACATTTGGCTTATTGAGAGGTTAAATTTTGTTCCTCAACCACCAGGTTAAATGGTTAGTAGTGTCAAAAATATATATTCTGCCAACATTTTACGCCCTCCCATGTTTATTATTTTTTTTATTATTTTAGGGATAACAAACAGCCATACAAAATATGTTACAGCTTGGGTATTAAAACTAATAAAATTACTAAATGTATCGCCTACTACATTATCCACGAATTACTATACCCAAATGTGGTCGGATCTATACCAAAGTGGACAGTTATACATGTGACAAAGTGTAGATCAGTGACATTAGGAAAAAACAAAAAAAAAAGTTGTGTTTGATTGTGTTGGTATAAATGTATTTTTATAGCGTGTCTGATCTGATGGACATCTGTGGCAATAGACAGTAATAGTATGCATAAATACAGGGTGTAACTCTAATACGGGCGAAGCTCTTAACGGGTGTTAGTTTACGACAAAATACGTACATTCAAATCACTTTTACTTAAAATTAGAGCAACCAATTTTCCCATACAAAATAATTCGGCGCGCAATGAAGAGCAACATACGCGAGTTAAACACTCGTTGACAGCTAATTTCAAAAGCAGATGACATAACTGCCATATCAACAATAAAAAAAATTCGACCCACATTGCTGCTCCGATAATCTTTAAAAAAATCTGTGGGGTCATAATTAAGAGTAACTTTTAAAAAACTTTGTAATCCATGATAACACTAATGAATCCCATGCCTGGTTTAATTGATCGGCCGTATATTACACACTGTATAGACCATAGAATGTCGCAATTTATTTGGGAACCCATGAATATTCACATAATATATCAACTGCATATCTGAGCTATTTATATTTTTATTTAAATAACTTTAGCAAAAGTATATAAGATATAATCCTCCTTGTTATTGTTTTAGGGAAAGTATCCAAGTTCCGACATTTGAAAGGAACGCCGGGACACAAGTCGACACACGTGGAGAACATCAAGAATATCAGCCGACAGATTTCGGGAGAGTGCAATGGATTTTACGGTGAGAATCGATAAATTAAATAAATATGAATTATAGCAATAAATTAACATGTTTGAGAAAGGACGCATGTGACGCGTCACTATTGAAGTGTCACTGAGCATCCTTTGATAGAAGATTGATGACGGGCAGCAGCATCATCAATTCATCATAGTGGACACATTACTGCGATCGCCAATCCGCTTGCCCGACGTGGCGATTAAAGCCATTTACTTCCGAATTCGTCTAAACGCATAGTTAATAGGAGAGGCGTACGTGCAGTGGACTGAGATAGGCTGATGGTGATGTATGTAAGATGTAATCGTCAATTGTAATTTAATACCATGTCTTTCTTTGAATCTCACAAGATGTCGTTCTAGGGGCAGTCAACTCTTCGTGGCTACAACTTTTAAAGGTCATTGGGTATTTTGTTCGGGCATATGACCCACTGCGTACACAAACGAAATAGGGCTAGGAATTTAGGTACATGTAACTGCTACTGAGTGGTATGAGTCGCATTCTCGCAAGTTGAAACCAGAAAAGTAGGTCACAACCGTTACGCAATTATACAATGCTGAAAGTAAAAACATTAAAAACACTATTTCGGATACAAAAAGTCGAATAACTTTTTTTTCTCGGTTGATACATACTGAACTATTACATATTTAGAAAAGTGAAATTTAACCCTTTACCGGTGTCATCCAGAGTTGCCATCACTGTCAAATTAAAGTCATACTTATGTAATGGTGTCAAGTCAAGACAAACGGCGAGGGCATTCTTTGTGTATTTATTTATCACAAAGTTTGTTCCTTGGTCATGGCTGTGTATGTATCTAAGTATCTATCCGTATCTATCTATTATATATATCGTCGCCTGGTACCCACAACACAAGCCTTAATTGAGCTTACCGTGGGACTAGGTTGATTTGTGTAAGATGTCCCAAGATATTTATTTATTTATTATTTATTTTATTTATTTAATTTAATAGCAAATATTATGGCCCCGTAGGTAAAGGGTTATTTTTTATTTTAAAGCTAGTTTGGTCTCTGTATAAAGCGGGTGAAAACGCCCAATGACCTTTGTCTTTTTTTCAACAGGCAGATTGAACAGAGTATAATATTAACACTCCTTCCAGCAAACGGCGTTCGTTGCGCCGTCCCAGTATCCGGCGGCGGCGGCCGAGTCGCCATCGTCGAACTCCCTATCGGTGCCACCCCCGTCGCCACCGCGCCACCCACACACCCTTCAGGGCTCCACCCACCCGCTCTATTACACCCCGCAGTGTTGCAGGACTGGGCGTGGGATCCCTTCAGAGATGACAGATTATTAGTGGCTTGTGATGATGGGATGATTCGAGAATGGATCATTCCAGAAGGAGGTAAGATTCCGCCTTTATTAGCCTTTCTTAGCCATTGCAATGATTGTCTTTGAAGAGGGTAAGATCCAAGAAGTAAACTTTTCTCAGAAACTTGCAGATTTCATCTGTAATCACTTTATAAGATTGCTTTTTGAGGGGGTACGTTGAGATGAAAGTGAAGTTAGGACAACTAATCTATCCAAGTTACACCGAAGCTTTTCTAGATCGACAGACTATTCGTGGCTTGTGACGACGGGATGATTCGAGAATGGATCATTCCAGAAGGAGGTAAGATGTCTAGTCAACACCCACCTTGACTTTCATTCTTCCTTCCTGAACCCTTGGGGTGTCTTTGAAGAAGGTAAGGTTTTCTCAGATACTTGTAGATTTCATCTGTGATCATGTAGATTAGATTGGGAGGTAAGATCAGGAATTTTCGATATAGTAACGTTGGTACAACTCACCCATTCAAATGGCAGCGTTGCTAGACCGAGAATAAATTACTCCAAAAGGTAAGATGTGAAGCCATTGTGGAGTCCACGAGTGGAAGCCACCGACTCGATTTCATCTGCCATCCCTTTATAAATTGCCTTTTGAGGGGGTAAGTTGAGATGATAGTGAAGTTAGGACAACTCACCTATCCAAGTTACACCCAAGCTTTTCTAGATCGACAGACTATTCGTGGCTTGTAGTGATGGGATGATTCGAGAATGGATCATTCCAGAAGGAGGTAAGATGTCTAGTCAACACCCACCATGACTTTCATTCTTCCTTCCTGAACCCTTGTGATGTCTTTGAAGAAGGTAAGGTTTTCTCAGATACTTGCAGATTTCATCTGTGATCATGTAGATTGGATTGGGCTGAGGGAAGATCAGAAATTTCCGATATAGTGATGTTGGGACAACTGACCCAGTCAAATTACAGCGTTGCTAGATTGAGAATAAATTACTCCAAAAGGTAAGATATGGAGTAATTGTGGAGTCCACGAGTGGAAGCCACCGACTCGATTTCATCTGCCATCCCTTTATAAATTGCCTTTTGGGGGGGTAAGTTGAGATGATAGTGAAGTTAGGACAACTAATCTATCCAAGTTACACCCAAGCTTTTCTAGATCGACAGACTATTCGTGGCTTGTCATGATGCGATGATTCGCGAATGGATCATTCCAGAAGGAGGTAAGATGTCTAGTCATTTTAGAGCTCCCTATCGGTGCCACCCCCGTCGCCACCGCGCCACCCACACACCCTTCAGGGCTCCACCCACCCGCTCTATTACACCCCGCAGTGTTGCAGGACTGGGCGTGGGATCCCTTCAGAGATGACAGATTATTAGTGGCGTGTGATGATGGGATGATTCGAGAATGGATCATTCCAGAAGGAGGTAAGATGTCTAGTCAACACCCACTTTGACTTTCATTCTTCCTTCCTTAACCCTTGGGATGTCTTTTAAGAAGGTAAGGTTTTCTCAGATACTTGCAGATTTCATCTGTGATCATGTAGATTAGATTGGGAGGTAAGATTAGGAATTTTCGATATAGTAATGTTGGGATAACTCATCCATCCAAATTACAGCGTTGCTAGACCGAGAATAAATTACTCCAAAAGGTAAGATGCGAAGCCATTGTGGAGTCCACGAGTGGAAGCCACCGACTCGATTTCATCTGCCATCCCTTTATAAATTGCCTTTTGAGGGGGTAAGTTGAGATGATAGTGAAGTTAGGACAACTAATCTATCCAAGTTACACCGAAGCTTTTCTAGATCGACAGACTAGTCGTGGTTTGTGGTGATGGGATGATTCGCGAATGGATCATTCCAGAAGGAGGTAAGATGTCTAGTCATTTTAGAGCTCCCTATCGGTGCCACCCCCGTCGCCACCGCGCCACCCACACACCCTTCAGGGCTCCACCCACCCGCTCTATTACACCCCGCAGTGTTGCAGGACTGGGCGTGGGATCCCTTCAGAGATGACAGATTATTAGTGGCGTGTGATGACGGGATGATTCGAGAATGGATCATTCCAGAAGGAGGTAAGATGTCAAGTCAACACCCACCTTGACTTTCATTCTTCCTTCCTGAACCCTTGAGATGTCTTTGAAGAAGGTAAGGTTTTCTCAGATACTTGCAGATTTCATCTGTGATCATGTAGATTAGATTGGGAGGTAAGATAAGGAATTTTCGATATAGTAATGTTGGGATAACTCATCCACCCAAATTACAGCGTTGCTAGACCGAGAATAAATTACTCCAAAAGGTAAGATGTGAAGCCATTGTGGAGTCCACGAGTGGAAGCCACCGACTCGATTTCATCTGCCATCCCTTTATAAATTGCCTTTTGGGGGAGTAAGTTGAGATGATAGTGAAGTTAGGACAACTAATCTATCCAAGTTACACCGAAGCTTTTCTAGATCGACAGACTAGTCGTGGTTTGTGGTGATGGGATGATTCGAGAATGGATCATTCCAGATGGAGGTAAGATGTCTAGTCAACACCCACCTTGACTTTCATTCTTCCTTCCTTAACCCTTGGGATGTCTTTTAAGAAGGTAAGGTTTTCTCAGATACTTGCAGATTTCATCTGTGATCATGTAGATTAGATTGGGAGGTAAGATTAGGAATTTTCGATATAGTAATGTTGGGATAACTCATCCATCCAAATTACAGCGTTGCTAGACCGAGAATAAATTACTCCAAAAGGTAAGGTATGAAGCCATTGTGGAGTCCCTTTGAAAAGGGATTATATCGCGTATATTATTATTATTTAATTACATCCCAACGTTTCGAACCGTGTAATCTGTTTTTATAGTTTTATTTACCTAAATATCGCGGTAACCGAAGAAAATACATATTAGTCTTATGTTTGTACGATATTAACGAAATATTCCAAAAATACTGAATTAACACACCTGGTTTCCTTATTACCAATAAGTTAAATGACATCATAATCTTAAGATCGTCTCCGATGCCTAAATCTCTCGTCGGAAGCATCCGCTTTAGTCGAGGGTTCAATTAAAAGAAGCAATCAAAGTTACCACACCTGCGACCATATAAAACATGGATATCTAACGCCAGCTCAAAAATGCCCCCAAAACCAACTGTTCATTTGTGCCAAGATGGGCAGGACATAGCGCTTTTCTTAACACCGCGCATATTTCGGCGCAACATCTTTGACATATGTTTATAGAATAAAGCCAATCAAAACTTCGATGGGCCAATCACAACTATTTTAAAATGGCGGTTTAAGTTTTTATAGGTTGATTTTGACATTAATTACCGTGATGCATAGAAGAGGGGGTGACACTTGACAACTAAAATTCAGGACCGTTTTTGAAAAGCAATTTAGTATGGCGTGCGGCTTCCATGTTTTATTTGTTCGTAGTACCACACCCAAACTCACCAACCATTTCTTTTCAGGCCTCCAAGAGTCTTCCAACACACCCAACCGCACGTTCTCAGCACATCCAGACAAAATCTACATCATCCGTTTCCACCCGACCGCCGCAGATGTTGTTGCCACCGCAGCCCACGATCTTACCATCAAGATATGGGACCTTAGCTTGGATGTACCGGAGGCGGCGATTACTTTGACTGGACATACTGAACAGATATTTGCTCTGGATTGGTCGCCGTGTGGGGAGTATTTGGCTACAGTTTGCAAGGATGGACTTGTCAGGGTAAGTCGACAAAAAACCTCTGGGGTGCGATTTTTGACTCTCACCAGTGACTTATTCTCACCGAAAACAAGTGATTTCCCTTGAGTCCGTATTTTTAAAATGTCACCGGTGACTAGAATTGTCATACGATATCGCTTTACGAGTGCCCCCACCCACTGGATTTGATATCGCCGTGTGACTATTTTTGACAGTTGAGTTAGTGACATCTGCCATATTTCAAAACTTTAGTTTTCTTTTCAAATGACATTGACACTCCATTTTACGTTCGACCACTTTGACAGGACCTAATATGAGTATTACAGATATTTATACAAACTACAAATCGCACCTTTAGTGCAACAACGACCTAATGTAACTATAGTTAGGACATTAGGTCGTTGTTGCACTAAAGGTGCGAAATACAAATTTTATTTAAAAAGTATAACTAAACTAAAACTACATAAAATCTAAAATAAAACTAAATAAAATCTAAAATAAATCTAAAACAGGCCCCTGCGGCATGGTACCCAGGACGCCGGCAGCATTTCCTCGCTGGATTGCCAAGCTAATGCGTTGAGCGAGGAAGCTGCCAGCTCTTGGGTCTCCCGTGGCGTCTCTGAGTCTCTTCGATAGGTCTTTGAAGAGACTCGGAGCGCTAGGACCCCACGGACCAAAGGTCTCGACGCCGAGAGTGAGTTATAGGTAGTATGAAAAATAAAAACCGATACTAAAGGAAACCCTACTACATCTGCGCAAAAAGGAACGTAACGGGATAATTGTCTATGACTGACATTGTACAATTTCTGCATGTTGGTAAAGAACGTATGAGAATCAAAAATACGGCATTTGGAAAACAGTGACTTCAAATCACAGGTGATAAATTTAGTTACACTGATCTCAATATCATCGGTGAAATTCAAAAATCGCACTCATGGTCTTCTAAAGTATGATCTGATTATAAATATGAGATAAACAAGGTCATAAACAGTGGCGTGCATAGGGTTTTTAGTTAGGGTAGGCAATTTTTTTATCTGAGAAACAAACAATATTGAACATCAAAATTGCAAACTCACAAGTGGATAGGCTTAGGGTAAAGTACCTACAAGAGTCTATAACTTGCGACATAAAAGTCTTATAATATCTCGACCGCCGACTTTTGTTTACGTCCTAATGCTTTTCAGATCGGTAATGTTTCCTAGCAGAAGAGTGTTAGGTTTTTGAATATGCGTAGCATTAGTCATCGGTGAATTCCAATATCAATTACAAAATAACGAGTGAAATAGCTAAAATGAAATGTTCATTAATACTTTAATTTGTCGAGAACAGAATACATCGACTATTTAAATAATTACACATACCTGTACTAACTTCTTTTGTTTTATTGTTAACTTGCTAAATCCGCCGAAAATCAACTCCGGCAAAACGCTAGCAGTCAGCATCAACTAGGTATCCACAATTTATTCTCATAGCACAATTCAGTCACGCACAGTCACAACTAACACTTACATGAAAATAAACGTAAAAAATCGCTCAGAACCGAACTGTATTAATATAACAATGAACGAGGTTTGTTTTTATAGATTTTCTACTGATTAACCTCAAACCTGCATCGCAAAAATCAAACATGACTGTTTGTAAACAAATAAACCTGACAGAATGTAATGCTCTCACTTCAAGTAAAAATCGCATCATAGGGATACTTCTTAAAATTAGTCGTATTACATGTTGAGGCTCGGTTAGTCAGAGAGAGACCGATATTGGCCGTCCCTCTCGCACGTATGGCTTCTCGCCACGCCGCCGGTCGCCTGCGAAGGCGCTTAGGCGCAGCCTATTATTTTGATTGTGTGCGTAAATTTTCTATCTTCGTGTGAACTGGACAAAAATATGTATATAGTTCACGGGCATGTCTACACAAACGCACTGTGTGAGTGTGTGTGTTTTTGTAGGCTCTGATCGCCGTTGCCTTATCCCAGGTGTCGCCGCGCGCTATCTTCGCCTTGCTCGGGAGCGGGCCCAGTCGCGCGCAAATTTAAATCGCCGCGAGCTCCGTTAATGTAAATGAATCAGCGGATTTCTTTCAGAAAACATGACAAATTATTATAATGAAGACGAAACAGTATATGTAGATGCTGTTCTGCTAGGGTAGGCAGTGCCTATTTGCCTATATGGAGTGCACGCCACTGGTCATAAATCAAACACATATCGACTTTTGTAGGCCCAACGACGTGACATGTACCTTTAAGTTGTATTGTAACATGTAATAAATAAATGGTAATATTTTATTCAGATCTTCAAGCCGCGGTCTTCAACAGAGGCCATCCGCAGCGGCCCCGGCCCGGCCGGCAGTCGCGGCGCCAGGATAGTGTGGGCTCTCAACGAGACGCATCTTGTCGTCACTGGTTTCGACAAGTATGTATAACTTAAAAAAAGTTAAAGGGGCTATGGCTGGCTGATATAACGTAATGTTAACTCTTTTATTTTTATGGTTTCTCGTATATATTGTTGTCGTATGTATCAATTGTGTTTAATCTTTAAGTATCTTTTCCTATCACCTGTATAATTATACCTATTCTATTATTATGTTTGTATTTATTTTCTGTTGTATTAAATATGTTTGTATTTATTTATATCCTATTGCTTTCTTTTATAGATCTTATTGTACACGTAGCTATTATAGCTGCATTTGTCACCCGTTTGCATTATCTCCTCTCATCTACTCAAAGGTTAACTGGAAGAGATCCCTTGAAGGGATAAGTTCGCCTTTGTACATGCCTTCTACTTACATGAATTTAATGTTTTGTTTTTGTACAATAAAGAGTTTTACTACTACTACTTACTCAATTACTCATACTCATACTCACTTATTCATATTTCTGAATATCGTCGTTGAGATTCCCAATTCCGTTATGTGCACAATTTCAGGATCTGAAAAATCAATTCAAATGACATATATTTACAGTCTTCTTTTGTCAAATTATGAATTTACACATGTGGGATTTGGCAATCTCAATGACGATATTACATGTCATAATCATTTATTACATTTATAAGGTCTTTGGTATGATAAATCAAACAATGTTCTAGGTATCAGAATTTCCTTACCCGTGCTTATTTAAAACATATCTGCTTATTCAAATTAAACAAATATTATGCAGTGTAATAACATTTACAAGTGAATAAAATACACTTGGAACACACTTGTGTCAGTACAGACTTACGAGGTTAAGACGATGATTGCTCGACATATTTCAACCAATTAAGAATATCCTCGTCAGGAGCAGCAAAGCCAGACGTGTACTCGCCCGATGTGTAATCATAATATTCGAGTGTCTTACGTTATTTATGAATGTCATAATTTTAAAAAGTACGTATAAGTTCATATACTATACCAGAAATTGGAGTTCGAGGCCAACGAAACTACGACAGATGCGTTATTGTCAAATCTGTCAAAGTCTCTTATGTCATTGTCAAATAAAGTTTTCAGGTTTCCACAACCTTTTTGTTATTTAATAAATTTATTTAAAATAATTCATAATAAAAATATTATACACCTCCGTAATGTTTGTACGCCTTTTTGTTTAATATGGCTGTCACAACTAGGATTTTCTTAAAAACACGTAAATATTTAAAAACTTTTCTTTTCTCACATAGAAATGACAAAATTTTCTTGTAAAGATCTTAAAATGATAAGAGCCAACGTTTCAAAGCCTATTTTAAATAGAAGTTGAATTACCAGTGAATACAAACGACAGCGTGCCATATTTATTAAAACAGTAGGTATGGTTAAATTACTAAGCCCCCTACCTTATTACGGCTTAAAATTAAGGGAAAGAAATTTGGAAATGTAAAATGAAAGCATTTTTTAGGGTTCCGTCGCCAAGAACGGAACCCTTATAGATTCGTCATGTCCGTCTGTCCGTCTGTCACAGCCGATTTACTCGGAAACTATAGATGCTACAGTAACGAAATTTGGTAAGGATATGTGTTGTATGAACCGCTACAGGATTATGATACTAAATTGTAAAAAAAACCATTGGGGTGGGGGTCCTCCATACATGTAACTGAGGGATAGAATTTTTTTTTTGAAGTTGTATATAAGCGTGTGGGGTATTAATAGAAAGGTCTTTGAAAATGATATGAAGGTTTATAAATCTTATTTTTATTTAAGCAAATCGTTTTCGAGATATCAGCTCTCAAAGTACTTGATTAAATTATCTCCTATAGTTTTTGAGGTAGGTTGATTTAACTGTATTTTTTAAATAATAAACTGATAATGGTATGGAACCCTTCGCGCGCGATTCCGACTCTCACTTGGCCGGTTTTTTGTATTTTATTTGTCTTCTTCATCACTTATCCTCCTGAGTGGTAACTTTTTCAAGGCTGGTCCCATAGTAAAACTTGGCTGTAATCATGAGTAGATCCAGAAAATATGATTTTGTATCATTGTGTTTTATATCATTTCACCCAGTATATTTCATTTGGAATTTAATTTTTTGATGATGGGGTGTATAGCGAAGCTAAACATGGCTGAACCAAGTGGGTCACATTGTTAACAACCTACGGAAGAAAACAATACGTTAGATCTGTATGATAATTTAAATGGAGAACTATAGCACTGCCAAAGAAATTTGTAGGCCAAAGGAATTTTACGAATACGAAATGTGAACATAAAGCACGCTACAATATATTATTCTGCAATTTTCTAAACGTATGCAGAAATAGGGTTTAAAATGTGTAGTTAAATTGCTGTACCAAATGTTATTAACACCTGAGGTGATACCAGCGCAATATCAACTTTGTTACTAATAATTGCGGATAATTAAGTTTTTATTAAAATATCTCATATTTACGTGAAAATAAGTAAATAATATTGTTTCTATAAATTAAAGAATTAAAATTACCAATAAATAAGATATCTCAACGTCTGTTTTTAGAAAATAAGGATTTACTATTGTAAGAACATTTCATTGTTGTGGCAATATTTTCGTAGATTCTTTGGCCTCGAACTCCAATTAGTGGTTTAGCCAAGCACTGATCCGTTCATAGCAACCGATTGATTTATATTTAACACATTCAGTCTCGGTCACACAACGCACAAATCGACCGACTAAGGAGTACGGACCCGTTTCACCATTCCTGAGTAAAATATATCCATCAGATAAAATTATCACTATCCTTTTCCCCAGACATATAAAAGAAACGGACAGCTAATATTTTGAGGGCTGCCTGGTGAAAATAACTATTCATTGAAATTATAACCTCACGTCAGTGTCAGATAGTTTGTATTTCACAAACCGGTTTGCTCGACTTATCGGGTTTCACCAGTACGCTTAGCACATGATTGGTGCGACAATATATCGCTGCGAGATAGATTTCCCGTCTTTTACTTAACCCTTAAATGCATGACCTTGACAAAGACTTATTCAAATTTGAATTCTGACATCCTGTCAATAGAGTCCAGAATACATTTTGCATATATGGGTCATCACTATGCATTTAAGGGTTAATATATTAATAAAAGAGGAACGGATAGTCTATCTCGCAGCGACATATTGTCGCACCAATCATGTGCTAACCGTACTGGCAACCCTCGAATCTCTATGTTGTATTCGGGCATTGAGAATCAGGCTCTGCTCTACTAAACACGAATTAAACAAAATTGACTCATCTTAATATGTCACAGAGTATCGGAGCGGCAGATCTACCTATACAAGGCTAACGACCTAAGTGCACCCGTTTGCACTGTGGGTCTGGACGTATCGCCGGCTATACTACAAACACACATCGACCATGATTCCGGCACCATTTTCCTTACGGGACGGGTAAGTGCATGCTGTAGATGCGTTCTGTTTTAAGTTTTAGACTCAGAAACAATTTTTCAGTTGAAAGTAAAAAAAGGTAGACAAATATGGCTGACTTTCCATAGTATTTGACGTCTTTGACACGTATCTTGAAACACGTTCGCGGATAAATATTTACGTTAATACTAATAAATATCAATAATTTTGTCAAAAAATGTATGTGAACTTCAGTATTAAGGTTTTAAGTTGGTGATAAAAGCAAGATTGTGTTCTGAAAGTGCGTGATTATGTAATAATTCAAGTTAGCAGGTTTGTTTACCTTTTTTCTATTTTCAACTGCAAAATGGTATACGTACGAAGTTCTTCTCCCTCGCATTTGTAAATTCGAACGTAAATTTAACAGGAAGGTAACACGACAATCCTGTCGGTTAACTTCAATTCAAACTCAGATAAATCCACTCTAACCAATTCAGAGATTTATTGATAAAGGTGATAATTCGATTATTTAAATGGCAGATTTTTGTTTATTTATATGGCTAAAGCATTCAATGAAACGATCCAGTCTCTTTTTCATCTCTCTTACTAGAAAAAGACTTCCGATTGTATTATTAGTTGTAATTTGTTATCCAATAGGCCCCTGTTCGACAAATTCAGGTTTTAAACCATTAGTACTAGAGTAATACTTAATTTGTTTTTTATTGGATTAACCTTCGTTTGATATAATTGATTGCAATCTACCATTGAAAAAACTTAGATTGATATCTACCATTGAAAAAACTTAGTGTG
Source organism: Thaumatotibia leucotreta (assembly GCA_025490895.1). Lineage (NCBI taxonomy): Eukaryota > Metazoa > Arthropoda > Insecta > Lepidoptera > Tortricidae > Thaumatotibia > Thaumatotibia leucotreta. Next base: position 44,976 of record JALPQI010030682.1, on the reverse strand, counting down.
CATTATTTGTATACTTTTGAAATAACAGACTGGGTTTATGGAGTGTTATCTGCAGAAGTTAGCTGTAATCATGAGTAGATCCAGAAAATATGATTTTGTATTATGTAAAAGATTTCACCCAGTATGTTGTTGCAGGGTGATTCTACGATCTATTGCTACGAAGTGACCAGCGAAGCGCCGTATCTCTGTGCTCTGTCTCACCACCGCTCACCCACGCTGCATCAGGGCATCTCTTTCTTGAACAAGAAACTGGTCGCTGTCGAGAAGGTAACCTTCCATAGCCTCGTCCTGCCCGTATACTAAATTAGAGCTTTTTAAATTGAAACCTAATCAGTTCGAAAATATAATCTCTTTTCTTTTGTTCTAAACAATCGAATATGTCCTTTATAAATCACATTGGGCAGGACGAGGATAGACTAACTGTATTCATATGGGTGAATCAACTTTTTTCTGTCTGTTATTACCATAGTTACGGTCGCCTGAGTCACGCTGGTTTTATGCAAAATTATGCTACTTAAACTATGCATACATAATTTTTTCTGGTGTTTTAAGCCCTTTCTGTAATGGGCCACCTACAGACATATGTTACTTGGATATTTGCCTAATTTAAGTAGCATAATTTTGCATAAAAACAGCGTGACTCAGGCGACCGTAACCATGGCAATAACAGACAAAAAAAGTTGTTTCACCCATATTCATATCTTCATAAAATTAAAAATGTTACATATCAAAATTAATAAAATAAAATTAGGATGCCAATTCATTAATTTACAGTTTACATTAAAATATTAATTCAACATGTTATTCATATTATTTCATTCTCGATATGTCTTTATAATGGCCGTGTGGTGACGGCAGTATGAATACATTTGTCACCACCCCAACTCCTGCTTCGGGTGTCGTAAGAGTCGACTAAGGGATTGAAGTTTCCCTGACCATTATTTGACAAAAGATTGATGATGGGCAGCAGCGTCATCATAGTGGACACATTACTGCGATCGCCAATCCGCTTACCCAGCGTGGCGATTTTGGGCATTTACCTTCTAATGCGTCTATACGCATAGTTTATAGGAGAGGCCCACGTCCAGCAGTGGACTATCATAGGCTGATGATGATGCTGATGATATCTTTATAATATGTCATATGTCTTTATAAGGCCAAGATGAGTTTCGTAATACATATACTACAAGTACTGATTTTCATTGCAGGTGGAGTTCGCCAGAGCGCTAAGGTTGACCAACGGCAATATTGAGCCTCTGTCTTTCACTGTGCCTAGAATAAAGGTGAGTTAAAAGCCAACTACTACATACAGGGTGAACGATATGAAATGTTACCAAGTAGATTTTATTGTCTGGTGTCAAAGTAATAACGGCTTATTATCGGAAATATGTTTTGGATACCACATTGAAGTCTTAGGTACGCAAACATTTGGGTTGTAGACCGCAAACATAAGAACGAAACTGAACTTCGGCTTATGAAGCTCGTAAGAACCAAAAATGGCTGAAAATCGAATTTTACGTGTCATTTCTCCAATGCAGTGAGTTTCGGACTTTTTATCTGGTCTATTTTGAAGAGAAATGTGAGAGCAACTAAACATGCTAGCATAGATGCAATGAAGAAAGCGATCGTATTTCACTCGCATATACCACTGCCCAGTGGTCACAAACGTGCTGCGAGCAAATATTTTTTTACCATTTGAAGACCATAATCAAGGCAAAAGGTATCGTAGGGACTAAAAGTAAATTTAATCACACTCTTGTTTTTTTCCCACTTAAAGTAATAAATTGTAACAAAAAAATCGCAGCCTTTGGAATTGGTAACACTTCATATCGTTCACCCTGTACTATAAAATATAATCATATCTACCTCCGTAGGGATCGAATGAAATTAAATTGTGTTGCAATTATGATAAATGGAAATAATAATATTATATTAAAAAAAAGTTTTTTGCGTCTTTGTTTGAGTTAGCGAGTTTTCCGGATGGGTTGTTGGTGTTACCCCATGTACTTATACAGTGTGTAAATCTAATACGGGCAATCAATTAAACCAGGCATGGGATTCATTAGTGTAATCATGGATTACAAGGTTTTTTTAAAGTTACTCTTAATTATGACCCCACAGAATCTTTTTAAGATTATCGGAGCAGCAATGTAGGACGAACATTTGTTATTGATGTCACCTGCTTTTGAAATTGGCTGTCAACGAGTGTTTAACTCGCGTATGTTGCTCTACATTGCGCGCCGAATTATTTTGTATGGAAAAATTTGTTGCTCTTATTTTAAGTAAAAGTTATTTGAATGTACTTATTATGTCGTAAACTAACACCCGTTAAGAGCTTCGCCCGTATTAGACTTACACCCTGTACAAGTACAAATTACCTATTGTAGAATTTCAATATTGTGAACTAGTAACAGAGAGTTACTTTTGTTTTATACCATTCGAAACAAACGAAGCTACTCGCTACTCTTTTTTATTTTAACTTATTTATTTTATTTATTTGGGGCATCAACAGCAGTTCGTAAGAAATATGCGAAACCGAGTGTATTATAAGTTTATACTTTATATATATTATTAGTTTTTATCTTCTTTGTGTTGTGCAGGGATCGAAACCGGTTTTTTGTAATTTTACTTATTTTATAGAAAAATTTCGAAATAACCCAGTATTCTGAAATGTTTTATACTCATTATGTAGTTGTACTCAATATTTAATGTAGTTAACAACATCGTATTATTAAATTACTCTATTAACAAGAAATTTTTATACCTAACGAAATCAGGACCATTCTTTTGTATGGGGAAAAAACTGGTATCCCATCCCTGATGTCGTGTTATTTTGTTAATGTCGTGTACAGTTTTTGTTGAGTTGCAGACTGTTGATTAAACTGAGCTAAACTATTGTATGACAATATTCTGAGTCTGTAATTTGTTAATTAAAAATAAAATAAATAAAATAAGAATTGGATTCCCAAAATGGAGCATTCCATGAAAACATCTACTTTTTGTCGCTTACGACTCGCTATGGTAGCTACCCTAATAAAATATTCTAGCTGCTAGGAAACGCTGTCAATCTTAAAGCCTTGATACGTTATTATTATGCCGTAACTCAGCTTACTAATTTAATTTCTCAAAAGTATTGAAAAGACAGTGTCGCTTACGACATGTTTTCATGGAATGCTCCAAATACACGTTCCTGCTTGGACTTACAAGGTTCAGCTCTATTTAATCATCTTCGACTACGTATTTCAAGCAGTAGTTTTTTTCCAGAGCGAGCTTTTCCAAGACGATCTGTTCCCACCAACGCTAGTGACATGGGAACCATGGCAACCGGCCCGAGCCTGGCTCCTTCACCAGCACGTCAACATCCGCACCGCCAGCCTGCAGCCGCCCGGCATGCAGCCGCGTGAGTATACCATCCCAGTGTACTTACACAAGTACATATTCCAAGACCTGTTCCCACCGACGCTGGTGACATGGGAACCATGGCAACCGGCCCGAGCCTGGCTCCTTCACCAGCACGTCAACATCCGCACCGCCAGCCTGCAGCCGCCCGGCATGCAGCCGCGTGAGTATACCATCCCAGTGTACTTACACAAGTACATATTCCAAGACCTGTTCCCACCGACGCTGGTGACATGGGAACCATGGCAACCGGCCCGAGCCTGGCTCCTTCACCAGCACGTCAACATCCGCACCGCCAGCCTGCAGCCGCCCGGCATGCAGCCGCGTGAGTATACCATCCCAGTGTACTTACACAAGTACATATTCCAAGACCTGTTCCCACCGACGCTGGTGACATGGGAACCATGGCAACCGGCCCGAGCCTGGCTCCTTCACCAGCACGTCAACATCCGCACCGCCAGCCTGCAGCCGCCCGGCATGCAGCCGCGTGAGTATACCATCCCAGTGTACTTACACAAGTACATATTCCAAGACCTGTTCCCACCGACGCTGGTGACATGGGAACCATGGCAACCGGCCCGAGCCTGGCTCCTTCACCAGCACGTCAACATCCGCACCGCCAGCCTGCAGCCGCCCGGCATGCAGCCGCGTGAGTATACCATCCCAGTGTACTTACACAAGTACATATTCCAAGACCTGTTCCCACCGACGCTGGTGACATGGGAACCATGGCAACCGGCCCGAGCCTGGCTCCTTCACCAGCACGTCAACATCCGCACCGCCAGCCTGCAGCCGCCCGGCATGCAGCCGCGTGAGTATACTGCCATCCCAGTGTACTTACACAAGTACAAAATATTGACACCTGGGGTCCGTTTCTCAAAAGCCTGTCTCTTTTTAACACCATTAATAAGATAAGGACTTCCGCTGGTATTAAAAGTTATAAGCGTTGAGAAATAGGCACCAGGCCCCTATACCACAAAACATTACAAGCGTACAATTCTGCAAAATTGTCAACTTTTTGTATGGGAATTTAAACAATTTTGTAGAATTGTACGCTTGTAAAGTTTTGTGGTATAGGCCACTGGTATACCCGGCTCCTTCACCAACACGTCAACATTCGCACCGGCACGCAGCCGCGTGAGTTTACTGCCATCCGTTGTGTCGTCAGCCCAGTGTACTTACACAAGTACAAATTATCTAAACCTGGTATACCTGGCTCCTTCACCAACACGTCAACATTCGCACCGGCACGCAGCCGCGTGAGTATACTGCCATCCGTAGTGTCGTCATCCCAGTGTTCTTACACAAGTACAAATTATCTACACCTGGTATACTTGGCTGCTTCACCAACACGTCAATATTCGCACCGGCATGCAGCTGCGTGAGTATACTACCATCCGTATTGCCGTTAGCCCAGTGTAACTCAGGCTTAGAACTCTCCAGTCGTTTTCCATTAGTTGTTGTTGTTGTTTAAAGTGTTTTAATTAATCGTGTTTCAAGTGTGTACCTATTGTAATGATCTAAAATTGTAATTACCAATGATTTGAAAAGATTAAAACATACAACCCGCTTGAGTTTCTTCCTGGTTCTTCTCACGTTGTGGGTTAACTCTTGCGAACCAGAGTAGTAATAAAAGAAGATCTTAATTCATGTTGTGTTTTTCATTAAGAGTCCATGCCTACACGCATAAGTGCGTAATTCAGTATCAGAATACTGTTAGTAATGAGTAGGTAGAAGTTAGATAGCTAAACCTTCCCCCTATAGCTCGGCCGGACCTGATATAAAAGGGCCCTACGCCGAAATACAAGTACAAATTACCTACAGTTGCATGAATGGCAGCCGTGGCAACAGCTCACCTGGCTTCTTCATCTGCACGTTAATATCCGCACTGTATGCAATGAGTACCAATAGGAACAATGTTTTTTCTTGTAACATTTTCTGACAAACTAATATCAACTTGAACGTATTGTGAAAACACAAATCAAATTATTTATTAACTAAATGTTTTGATTTGTGCTTTTATTTTTTCCCCAGTAGTCACATTACATAATACTATATTAATTATAAATATTGGATGTCGGTCTTACCGAGTGGCCGAAGGGTGCAGGCATCAGCCACGAAAGCTGAGCACATGGGTTCGATCCCCACCTCGGACGTTGCGTTGGTGATCTTGGTCGTTTTTTTCTTTGGTATTATGACGTCCAATATTTATAATTAATATCAACTTATTTCCAGTCGAAATTCAATGACAATTTTCCTTGTATGGCCGGACCTAAGGAGGGTAACTTTTGGTAATGGTCGTGAATAGGAATGCCACGGGTCCGGCTTTGCCCTGACATCATCATCATCAGCCTATGATAGTCCACTGCTGGACGTAGGCCTCTCCTATTAACTATGCATATACGCATTAGGAGGCAAATACCCATAATCGCCACGCTTGGCAAGCGGATTGGCGATTGCAGTAATGTGTCTTCTGATGACGCTGCTGCCCATCATCAATCTTTTATCAAATAATGGTCTGTGACACTTCAATCCCTTAGTCGACTTTTACGACACCCGCAGGAGTTGGGATGGTACAAATGTATTCTTACTGCCGTCACCACACGGCCAACATACGGCTCTGACATTCCCAATAAACTATTTGAGACCCTCATACTTTTCTATAATTAGTAATTTATTTTTCTCAAATTTGCTACGGAATGTTGATTTAATTAAACCCGGAAATACTATGTATCCGGTGTCATGTGCTAAGATGATATGTAAAGAGATTTCTTGTATTTATTTCACACCTAGGACTGCAAACAGACTGTCTTTTGTTTTGAAACGTCAAATTGTGACACTACGACACTAGGTCTTGACATTCAGCCACCAGGTAAAAGAATACCTCAAACAGATTAAAAAAAATGTTAGACGCGAATGTTTTTTTTTCATGTTTTACGATACTGTACCACTGTACTATTGGTATATTTACAAATGAAATAGTATGGTTCGGCGAAATCAGTTCGTTTTATTTCATGGCAAGTTTGAGAAAAGCACTATACAAATCTCGGCAAGAAACAGGGTTACAGGCCGCGTATCACTATCTGCCCTCAGTTCCTTCGGCCAGATATATCTACTTGGCCTGTAACCCTTCGTTTCCCGTCCTCTATAGTAATGTACTATTATTATCCCACAGTATCAGCGCACACGGTGCCCTCGGCCAAAGAACCGGTCAAGCCTCCGCAGAAACCGAAACCCGATCTCATCAAGTCCCACGTCCCGTTGGACCCTAAAGAGAAACAGGACAGCGTGAGTACTTACAATTTTCTCTCATCATCAGCATCATCATCATATCCCATCATATGCCGTCGCCGGGTTCGAATCCCAGCGAGGGCATTATTTGTGTATTTATTAATCACAAATATTTGTTCCTTGGTCATGGCTGTCTATGTATTTAAGTATCTATATGTATATATCTATTATACGAGGGTTGAGTGGTCAAACCCGATAAGTCGAGATATTTTTTCATTGAAATAACAACCTCACGTCAATGTCATATAGTTCGTATTTCAAAAACTGGTTTGTTCGACTTATCGGGTTTGACCACTCAACCCCCGATCGTCTCCTGGTACCCACATCACAAGCCTTAATTGAGCTTACCGTGGGACTAGGTCGATTTGTGTAAAGATGTCCAAAATTATCTATCTATCTATATCTATATCAGCCGAAATACGTCCACTGCTGAACATAGGCCTCCCCCAAAGATTGCCACAATGACCGGTCCTGCGCCACCCGCATCCAGCGGACTCCTGCGACCTTCACCAGGTCATCCTGTCCAGTCCATCTTGTGGGGGGCCTACCCACGCTGCTCCGGTACGTGGCCGCCACTCGAGAACCTTTCCCCAACGGCTATCGGTTCTGCGCGCATGCTGCGTACGGTCTCATTTCTAATCTGATCTCGCAGAGACTCCTAGCATAGTCCTCTCCATTGCCCTTTGGATGACTTTGACCCTTCTAATGAGGCCCATTTTAAACGAACACCTACAAACAAATAAAACATGGAAGCCGCACGCCATACTAAATTGCCTTTCAAAAACGGTCCTGAATTTTAGTTGACAAGTGTCACCCCCTGTTCAATGCATCACGGCAATGAATAAGAATGTCAACCTATAAAAACTTAAACCGCCATTTATAAATAGTTGTGATTGGTCCATCAAAGTTTTGATTGGCGATATTCAATAAACATTTGTCAAAGATGTTGCGCCGAAATATGCGCGGTGTCACGAAAAGCGCTATGTCCTGCCCATCTTGGCACAATGGAACAATTGGTTTTGGGGGCATTTTGAGCTGGCGTTAGGCGTCCTTGTTTTATATGGTCGCAGGCGACCACTTTTCTCTATAATCCATCATTCATCATCAGCCTATAATGAGTCGACTGCTCGACAAAAGCCTCTCCTATTAAGCGTATGGGCGGATTAGGAGGCAAATGCCTCAATCGCTACGCTGGGTAAGTAGGTTGGCGAACGCCGTAATGTGCCAATTCCACTATGATGATGCTGCTGCCCATCATCAATCTTTAATAAATACATGGTCAGTGACACTTCAAATCCCTTAGTCGACCCTTACGACACCCACCGGACGAGTTGGTATGATCCATAGTAATATTACAAATGAGAAAGTGTGGTGACGGCAGTAAGAATACATTTGTCACCACCCCAACTCCTCCTGCGGGTGTCGTAAGAGTCGACTAAGGGATTGAAGTGTCACTGACCATTATTTGATAAAAGATTGATGATGGGCAGCAGCGTCATCATAGTGGACACATTACTGCGATCACCAATCCGCTTGCCCAGCGTGGCGATTATGGGCATTTACCTCCTAATGTGTCTATACGCATAGTTAATAGGAGAGGCTTACGTCCAGCAGTGGACTATTATAGGCTGACGATGATGATGATGATGAAATAAGAAAGTGACTGCCTGCCTATGCCTGTCCATGTACATTTATAGAAGTAATTTAGAAATTCCCAGTTACCATTGGTAACAAACTGGCGGTAACATGTGGGAATAACCCCATTTATTTTATTTGTCACCCAATCTTATACGTCTCCATTGTCAACAGATAATGAAATCAATGAGTGCTAAAGTAGCAATGAATCTGAAACTCGAGCAAGACAACATGGAAGGGGTCGACGAAGCGGAATGGGACCAGTGAACCTCACGCAGACCGTACTTACCCCACGTAATGTATACCACGGGTAAAGTAGACCTTACTTACCCCGGGTAATGTAGCACTTTAGCCCAGGTAATGTAGGATATACCCCGGGTAATGTGGAGATTATTTACTCCCGGTAATGTATATCTTACCTGACGTAATGTATAACTTACCTCACGTAAGGTAAACCTTCCTTACCTTGGGTAATGTAGCACTTACTTACCCCGGGTAATTTAGCACTTACCGCGGGAATGTTGTACCTTACCCCAGGTAACGTATACCTTAGCCGAAATAATGTATAACTTTCCTCACGTAAGGTAGACCTTATTTATCCCAAATAATTCATACCCCAGGTAATGTAGGCCCTTCTTACCCGAGGTAATTTATACCTCACGTAACTAGACCTTACTCACCCTAAGTAATGTATACCTTATCTGAGTTAATGTGTAAGTTACCCCACGTAATTTAGACCTTATTTACCCCAGGTAATGTATACTTTAACCCGGTAATGTAGACATTAGTACGCCCTATGTCCCAATGCATTTATATTTGTATGACGGGCTGTTTTAGAATTATACTGCAGTGAAACTCAAACATGAAATATTTGTAACTCAGGTCATCGTCGAAAATTGTTCTACATGTTTCGATCCTTTCAGAGGATCCTTATCTGAAGCACTTGCGGGCAAACTCTTTCTCATTTTGTGAAAACAGCATTAGATGAATAAGTGTATACATAATCGACACTTATCATGAACAATGCTGCATCGCAAGACACTATCTTGTCGTAATTTGAATTCTAACAATGAAGCACTAGAATTTCAATTGCAGTCGCGTATTATTTTGGATTACAGCGATGTCATGAATGATGTATGCCCCGTACTGACTGTAAAAGAATCACGAGCAATTTTCGACAAAAATTTAATGGCAAGTAGTAATAATTAGTCTGTTAATTTAAAAAATATTGAATGTTTTACGAACATCTGAATTGTACGATGTATTTCTGAACGCATTTTAATCGTCCTCGCTTTATTTCGTGCTGGCACATGTGATATAGACGAAAAACTGCGTCTAAGTATTTCATGATTTTTTTTGTATTAAAAAGTTAGAACTACAATGTAAGAAGTAACGCTGTCGATTATATATGTATATCTCCGACAGTACTTGGATACAGGCCTACTACCGCGAAAATCGAAATTCGGAAATTTCGAGGATTTTTCTGTCACTCAAACGAAGGCGTCATTAGAGTGAGAGACACAAATGCTCGAAATTTACGAATTTCGTTTTTCGCGGTAGGGCCGCAGTAGCCATTAGATATACCGAAGCGGCGACGTTGGTCAAAAATATATGAACAAGCACTCTAACGCAATGACAAGCATGCTCAGATATTTATGATCACCTTGGCCGCTCCTGTATGTCTGATGCCGACTATGTTTTTACCCACGTTTTTGTATCTTTTGCGATAACTTAGATATCGGAAATATGGAACCGGGTTACTCACGTATTTAAGTCGATGATTGCTCGACATGTTTCGACCTATTAATTATCATCGACTTAAATGAGTAACCCGGTTCAATAATATTTTAATATCTACACATGAATTGAATAACGCTGAATATTATGTATGATGGCTAACTCAGTCTTATTTGTAACAGTATTTATTTGATATTAATCAATTTTCTTTTTATATAAGGTACTGAAACTTGATCTCCAATGATTTAAGAAAGATTTTGTCGACACAATTCCAGCATTAAATAAGTAAATAAAAAGTCAGTAGATAAATTATCTCTGACAACGGTAATTATATACCGTTTTAAATAAGGCCAAATATCCTCATGTTATTGTTCGATCGTCTCGTTTTGTCTCTTAATATTCGAGCATATAATCAGTCGAAATATCTACGATTATTTTTGTTTACATGACAATACAGATGAATTGTATACATAATCATTTTTGTTCGTACTTTCACGGAGACGTCCAAATCTATAATTTCAGTCTCAATAAAATTCAGTGCATTATGACAGCAACATAATTCCGAGCTTTTCCATAAAAACCCGAAAGCAAAGGATTATGCACTATCCCCCTTATTCATAAATGTTTGCTAACTTAATAAGCCGCTAATCATTGTTTGTCCCTTTTGCTCTCATGGACACATTATTAAGATCGAAAGGGACAAACAATTATTAGCGGCTTGTTAAGTTAGCAAACGTTTATGAATAAGGGGTATATCTGTAATACAGCAAATTTAATGTATCAACGATTCAACGTATTTAAGTGATCCTACTTATTCCGATACGAATTCCAACCTAGATCATTCCCTTTACATATGGACCTAACACATATTTTATAGAACTTTTTTCCGACTTAGCATAGCTTTCCGATATACATACGAGTAAGCTAGCTAGAAGTATTTGTATAATTATGAAGTATTATTATATATTCCAAATGTTTTCTGAGATACACTGAAAAATAATCTATAGTTAATTCATCTATGAAAAAGGCAATTGGGCAATATTCGGCTTGGTGTAAAGTAAGTTACTGAAATTAATTCTTTCAATTAGTGAGATTTAAAAAACCTTAATTGCAGTCAGGATCGTAACGACAATTAAGTAGGATATATTTAGAGAATGAAACTTGATCAGCGTTTTTATATTATAATATCGCTTATAGTTTATAAAATTAACACCAATAACGAGTTTTTATTTAAATTTATTGCTTAATTGTCGTTACTAAACTGACTGAAATTAAGGATTTTTAATATTACGTTAATTGGGTGTCCTTAAAAGTAAAAAAGTTTAAAAAACCAAGTAAGGTTACCTTTTTTTGAGAATGTTTCACTGTAGATCAGCAAACATTAAAAATAAAAGAACGCAGTTTTAATAAATACGATGACTTTTTACCGTTGCTCAGGTAACGGGTAGCTTATAATAGATCTCCGTGCTTTACGATAGAAACATCCGAAGCTATGTTTCTGATTGAATTCAGACAACAATATTTGTAATTTCTGAGTGACAACAATATTTGTAATTTCTATAAATCCTATTTTATCATAATGAAGGATTGTTCACTATAGCGATAAATATTCTACATTGTCCTTCGGGAAAAGACAGATTAGCGTTTATTACGATGTGTGTATACAGGCAACCAATAATCCGATTTATTAAAGAACATTTGTCATTAAATGTGCCGCACATTACGGATTTTACTAGTGTACAGTCGAGTGCATTAATATATAGACACATTTGTAAGGAATCAGTATGGAGAAGTGTATATATATTAATGCCCTTGACTGTACGCCAAACCGAAGACATTTTTGACAGATTTTTTTTTATAATAAAGAAATTGCCAACGAAGTGGACATACATACTTGTAGTGTGATGATAAGGAAAGAAAATTAATAAATTTGAAATTAACAGTCTGTTTCCATACACAAATCTTCAATATTTATCGTCGTACTGTGTACTTCATGATTATGTGTATTGTTTAATACTTTGTCGTATTAATATCCATTTGTCTATGATCAAGATTGATAAAAACAGGTACAGTTAGCCACATAATGTATTTGTTTTTAATAATTTTGACTACAGCTCATTGTAATCCCGAAGTGTTGTGGCGAAGTGATATATTAGATAACATAATGTAATCTAAAGTAATGCTCTATGAAATTATGAACTAAATTAAATGTAATAATTAAACGCTCGCACATATTACATTTTTTTTATGAAGTATACATCTTTATGTCAAATAAACATATCACCATTTTATGTTAACTTTCTAGCTCTCTCTTACTTTATAAAACAGAAAAAGATAGTTAATTATTTTCAATTTACGTGTATGCAAGTCTCTTAACTCATAAACGTAACATTCCTACGTTTGCCATATGAAATGCATTTATTTATACGTACTTTATGTATTTAAATATTGTTACTATGTAAATCGTAACGCGTATATATAGATAAGGAAATATAGGGTACCTACTTCTACATTAGGGAATTGATGATTTTTTTCTACGTAATATTGTATCGCTATATTTATTAGGGTGGCGGTCCACTGATTACGCCTTTTTTTATAAAAGTCGTAATTTTAACTTATCGGTTAATTACCGGTACCTATATACCGGTATCTGTTACTTATAATGGTCCAGTGTTTATCATTTGTCGATGTTGACGTCACGTTCTGATTTATGCAAGTTCGTAAGAGACGTGTAGCTCGATAAACGGTAAAAACGCGACCATAATAAGCCACCTGTTTCAGTGGGATGTTTAATTTATATTGTATACATACAGAATATATATTATTAATTATTATAGTGCGTTTAGTGTTGCTAGTTGATGCCATACACCACACGTTTTGCTCAAGCAGCCAAAGAGTTCTGTCTCGTCAACATAACTTATTTACAATGTTGATTAATACTCGGTTTCTTTAAGCTCTCATATTTATAATATTATTGTTAAACATTAGCGGAAAATATCTTTGAGAAATATTGGTACTGCTAAGCAACCACGTGCATATCGAGGGTTGAGTTAAGTCGAGATATTTTTTCATTGAAATAACAACTTCACGTCAATGTCATATATGTAGTTTTAAAAACAGGTTTGCTCGACTTATCGGGTTTGACCATGTATCATTTTTTTAAATTTTATATCATGTGTTTTTATGTTAGACCTTGCTCAAATAAGTCTTGTTTAAAGTAAATGTATGAAGGTAGCTCCAATATAGACAAAATATGCTCAAATTATCTGCTTAAAGGAACCGAGAATACGACTACTATTCGTCAACTCGACCATTGGATAAATCATTGAGCATCAAATAACAGCTCCACAGTAAAATGGTGATGCCTTTTCTCCGAATCCCATTTCACCGAATATCATATTCCAACCAACTTTTCACCGATTCAATAACGACATTTACCAAATTATTATTTACCAACTTTGATTTGGTAAAATGTTCATTTGTTAAATCGGTTAGGTAGTATTATGAAAAGGGCGACAGATACAATCTACATAACGATACAGTAATATTTCGAAAAATGGAAATTATGCGATAAGTTGGATGGAAATTATTTTTGGGCATATTATGCAACTCTTTCAATTCACTTTTGGCAACGACACAATTTTTTAGTTTATACATATATGTATTGTAAAAAATGAGGTTAACGAATAGTAGTTTTAGAATTCATTTAAACCCATTCATGGGTAAAAACTATGTGATTTGGTATTTTTGATTATGTACTCTATATTTTATTTGTAGGCATCATTAAAGGTCCTATACAGAATCTCATAACGACATTATTTATAATATATTTGTAAGTTTTGTAAAGGAAATTCGATATAAAAATTGATAGTGCGTACTGATTGAACGAGCGGATATTATCGTTGTCCCTTTCTATTCTAGTTATGGAAGATTGAGACAAAAGGGATACAACTAGAACTTTATTTGTGCTCATCTCGGCGAATAATATAATTTGTTACGTTGTCAATAACGTTATATTAAAAAAATATTGACTTAGTTACAAGGATATTGTTTTGCCTCAGTTGTTTTAACTAAGTTTGATTTTTCATGGTCAGTCAGTACGTTTTTTTCATAATTATTGTAATTCGCAATGAATTTTTGTAAATTAAAAATCGGCGACTTTTCTCATATCTCCCATCTCGCTCCACTTGCTTACGAGCGAGAATGAAAGAGATACGTACGCTTTCGTATTACTTAAATATAAATAGTATAGTTGTAATTTTATCACTAGTCAAAAAGCTATTCCTTATGGTTTCATGCGTATTTCTTTATTATTAATTTATGATTATGGTAAAGAGTATTTTCTTTAAGTTTTTCAATTTGTCAAACTACATATTTGTCAAACTTTATTTCGGGATGTGTTGAAGGTTAAGCCTCGTATAGATATTTATGAGCAGCTTGGTCGCTCAGTTGTATTTGGTAATGGTTGGCATATCTGTAGTTTGACAAGTGAGCTTAGAAACTTGCACATATTCATATCATGGCTGAAAGCTAATTCACGATATAAACTAAATACGCACCTTTGGTATACCTAAACCCTTCCACTTGTTTGTTATTACTTTTGACATTTTATTCCCATGATTATATACGTTTTACAAAAACATTGTAATCATGAAAATTTACAGTTAATGGCAAAAGTTTTATTAAACATTATAAATTGTTATTCGATCATTCGTATGACATAATTTTGACATTTAATCGCATAACTTAAAATATTATTTGACCTTTTTGTATAATGGAGTCCTTGTTTTGATTTGAGAAATCTTGAGGGTTTTTGAGTTTTAATATAATATCTACTGACATAAAATTTTCAACAATGCTAATTTATGTTGATTAGAGGGCCTAGTTCATTAAGTCTGCTAATAAGTGACTTCAGTTCAAAACAATCAGTGTATTATTTTTGAGCTGGCAAAGATAAAAGATTTTTCAGATCAAAATCAACCGATAACCTGGGTTATTTTTGGCATATTTTGCGTCAATGTTTGTACAAATAAATTGAAAACGAAGTATACCTAACACGTTATATAGGAATTATCATAGCATGAAAAAAATAATCACTCGATAGGATAGATAATTCAGCATACATTCATACTCATATGACTAAAGTGCTTTGATTAAATCGTATAGCAGATTTAACATGTTTTATATACTTATATCACAAGTTTTTTCGGTAGAGCAAAGGCAAAAGACCATGACTAAATTTCATGTCATTTCAAGTAATCCAGATTATCGGTATTTCCTATTTAATTGTAAGATAATATGATACATCATTTTATAACGAATTGTCATACGAATTGCTTTTGCACAAACTCCTGATCCGTACCAAAGTTGTGAAATGACAATAATTTGTTTCCGAACGAAAATCTTCCCAAAATTACTTCTTACCTACTTTTAAATTGTATTTTCTCTACATACGATTCTTTTAGTGGTGACAATGGTTTAGAAGTATAATAGCAATCACATGTTTTTTTTTATCTTATCTTTACGGAAAAAGAGTTTCTAAACTGATCAAAACTGAAAAAAAAGTTATCATTTAAACTTGGTTTAGAGTTTAGAAAGTTTTTGTTGGAAGGCCAAAAATTAACTGTTCATACCACTTTGTAGTCTTCGTTGCTGTATTGTTATCAATTATAATTACAATTGTAAAAAAATATTATCTTTTTGTTTAGAGGCTTAGGTCGATAATTTATTTGATTGCTAGAATTGTAATTTGACTAGTAGAAAAAACAATGTTTAAGTGGGTGACAGACTTATAAGCTACAAAATTACTGTCTTAAAATTCTAATCGTTTCGACGTAGAAGACAGTGCGAAGTAAGGCGGGCAACGAGTAAAAATCGTATTGCTCGACGGTTTGAAATTATTCTGTATACAGCAATAATACTCGGGTACCTATTACGCCGTACGTCGCGTATAGTATGTAATTTACGCGAAAACCCTGTTTACCGCGTGCGTAACGCAACGATGGCTCAAAATACTCTGACTCTGGTGGCTGACACCTTAGCCAGAAGCCTTAAAGTAATTACATATTTCGGAGGCATATGTTGTATAAGTTTACAAACTTACTCGCTTGTCTGTCTCCCACTGTATAAAAGTTAGCTCTCTTTTTACTAGTCCAACAAAAAAATCGGTTGAAACCAATTTTTAACGTGATTGCTACAATTTTGGGTAAACCAGTGCCAACGTGTTTTTTTAATTTTGTATAAAAATTGGCTTACTGTATAATAGTTCGCTCATTTACCAATTTAACGTAATACCTGATGGAAAGATCAAAAGTCTTGGAGATACATGTTTTGGTGTCATTTAAATTGGTAAAGTGTAACAAACGTCAGGAAACGTGTGTGTATTTTTCATACTTTTGGATGTTAAGCCCTACAGATATCTTAGTATTAAGGCAATATTTGGAGATATTTTTATTATTTTGCATTTTTTTATTAAACTCTTGCTAAATAAATGATGTGTTTTATTTATGAATTTGTCGTTTTTCTAATAGTACCCTATAAAATGAAATGAATTTGAATGCAAGATCTGGGAGGTTACCATAATCTTTTCATTCCGAATTATGTTACTTAAACTATGCAAACATGCATTTTTCTAGTGTTTATAAACCCTTTCCTTGAGCCATCTACAAACATGGACTATTTGCATGTTTACATAAATTAAGTACCTACCTAGCATAATTTTGCATAAAACTAGCGTGATTCTGGCGACCGTAACCATGGCAATAACAGTCAAAAAAGGTTGATTCACCCCTTCATAGTAATTCGACCGCTGTCAGAGTATTGATTATAACAATGGAAAATAAAAAAAACAATATACACGGTGCCCATTAGGAAGGGGAAAAAAATCAACAGCGGATTTCTGACCAAATTTGAAGTTAAAAATGTCATATGAAGTTTTCTGGATTGAGTATTTTAAGAGAAAATTATATTTTTTCCTAAAACCGTTTTAGCCCGTTACGCTATGATAAACGCATTTTAGGAAACGATTTTGTTACCATGTTGTCTTAGTCCTGTCACACTTTGACAGACATCAAATGAACAAACAAAATCATTAATTACCTAGCAAATAAAAAAAAAACTTTTAAAGTGCATTTTTCGCGATAGTTTCATTAATAAAATCCTTTTTTTGTGTATTGAGGCATTCAAAACATAATAAAAACTAAAAAAATATTTTTTTTTTGCAGATTTGACCAAAACTCACTTAACACTTTTCCCTTTCCTCGCGGGCACCTTGTATAACAGGTAGAAATTAAATATTAAGATTATCAAATTTTTTAAAAGGAAGCAAGTTTATTTTTCAGAATAGGTACGTATAAGAGTTACGCGATAGAAAAAGACATTTAGCGTTGCGTGGTGGGAATTTGAACTTAATAGTACCTATCGTAACAAGAGTAATTATTTTTTCTGTACTTGTACTAATATGTATTCTGTGGTAATAGTATGTTGATATTTAGAAACGTGTCTCCTAGGCAAACTAATCGAAATACTTAACATATTTTTGAAGCCGAGCGTACCTACACGTGTATTGTCTACTCGCGTCAACTCTGCGGCCCGTCTCCCATAATCAATGTGATCCTTGTAACACGAGATCAATGTCAACACAGCTCAATACGAAGATTACGAAGACAACAGTACATGCTGACAGACACGTGTACGACTATAATATATGTATACAGGGTGTAAGTCTAATACGGGCGAAGCTCTTAAGGGATGTTAGTTTACGACATAATAAGTACATTCAAATAACTTTTACTTAAAATCAGAGCAACAAAATTTTCCATACTAAATAATTCGGCGCGCAATGTAAAACAACATACGCGAGTTAAGCACTCGTTGACAGCTAATTTCAAAAGCAGATGACATAACTGCCAAATCAACAATAACAAATGTTCGTACCTACATTGCTGCTCCGATAATCTTAAAAAAATTCTGTGGGGTCTAAATTAAGAGTAAGTAACTTTTAAAAAACCTTGTAATCCATGATTACACTAATGAATCCCATGCCTGGTTTAATTGATCGCCCGTATTAGATTTACACACTGTATACAGCGTGTTTTTCTTCATATGCTATAACTTTAAGGGAAGCTTATTTAGGTCAAATATAATTAATTTCTTTAAGAAACTAGTGTCTTAACTCTTACCGTTACTGAGTTATTAAAAAAATTAGTTTAATCGCTGAACATGTGTACCTATTGCAACCTTTATTACAATTCTAATGTTACTTATTTTGACATGTGCCGTCAGTCACTTGAGATTAACTTTTATTTTATTCTTAAGGTTCTCTCACACTTACCATTTCATTTATTATGTGTGAAAACAAATAAAAATATTCTTTATCGAATTTTCCAAAAGCCGATATACCAGATAACTTCTATTAATGGCCCAAGTAACCTGTCTAATTTATTGCAAATCGAAACAAACACTCAGTATAATATTATGTAATTATACCATTCTTCAGTTGAAAGTAAAAAAAAAGGTAAACAAATTATAGCTGACTTTCCAAAGCATTTGACGTCTTTGAACATACTACATTATTATACTACAGTGCTTCGTTCTCGATATATAATTAACCATGTAGTATCTTCATGTTACTAGGCAACCAAACGCATTTTTAGAGCTAGATTTTAAAGCTGTAATAATAAAAAAAGTTATTCCTTGTCTATGCATATTCTAGCTCCACAGACAATCACACCTCTATATCATTCTTTTTGTTTGCGCGGCAACGAATACACATAAACATTACAGATCTAATAAAAACATCTGCCCCAGATCGTCCCCAACCTACATTAGTTTTACCATTCTATAGTGAACCTGAAATTTGTCCTGCTTTATCATTACAGTATTATATAAATCATACTAAGGATATTAGAAACGCGATTGACAATCTGTTTATTACAACAAAAAGACCTTATAAATCAGCCACTCCATCAACAATAAGTCGGTGGATTAAAAGTACCCTGGCAAGATCAGGAATTGACACAAATATTTTTAAAGGCCACTCTGTTCGGCACGCTTCGACTTCCACAGCCAGTGCAAAAGGCGTATCTATTGACGTTATTAGAAGGGCTGCAGGTTGGACAGGGTCGTCACAGACGTTTGCAAAATTTTACAATAGACCTGTGGTTAGTGACCCGAACAATTTTGCTAATGCTATTATAGGGACAAGGTATACACGTCCTGCGAACAAGCGAAAGACGAGTACTTAGCAGGCATGACGCAATCCGGTCAGAGCGATGGGAACGATACCGTAAACATAAAATTACTTGCAGTACCTACATGTGATAAAACCGTATATTGTGAAATATCGTCAAAGGAAATAAGGCCGTATTTGCCTGAAAGCTTTAGACGCATCGCGTTTTAAAAGCATACACAGTCTGAGTCACCCGGGAATACGCACTACGCGTAAGTTGGTTAGTCGGAAGTTCTTTTGGCCTAATATGAACAAGGACGTAAGTAGATGGGCCAGGACGTGTATACCTTGTCAAAAGGCGAAGGTCACCAGACATACCGTTTCAGAGTTAGGTACATTTGAAAACGCCGAAAGACTAGCACACATTCATGTCGATTTAGTCGGGCCGCTCCCGACATCTCCTCATGGAAATCGCTACCTGGTAACGATAATAGATAGGTGCACTAGCTGGCCGGAAGCTTTTCCCATAGAGGACATGACAGCGGAAGTTGTAGCTAAAACAGTTTTCAGCGGATGGATCGCGCGTTACGGTTGTCCAGTGCAACTCACGACAGATCAAGGGCGTCAATTTGAAAGTAACCTATTTAGAGAGCTATCAAAGTTGTTAGGTATAAATAGGATCAGAACTACCCCATACCACCCCCAAAGTAACTCAAAGGTCGAGCGATTCCATCGCAGCCTAAAGGCCGCACTCATGGCAAGGATGGAAGACAGCTCTTGGGAGGACGAGCTGCCTACCGTGATGTTAGGGTTGCGCGCCGCAGGTCGCAGCGACAATGCTGTAAGCGCCGCTGAAATGATGTTCGGACGGACAATACGATTACCCGGTGAGTTCTTTGTCACCCAGCCTACGGAATCAGACGATCCGGCGAACTTGGTAGACAATATTCGCAGAAAAATAGCAGAATACAAACCAAAATCAGTAGGTTCACGAAACAACAGGTCTTTGTTTGTACATAAAGACTTGCGAACGTGCGAATACGTTTTCGTAAGGGATGACACCGTGAAGAAACCGCTGCAACCACCCTACACGGGCCCCTACAAAGTCGTAGAAAGAGACGAAAAGGTATTTTTAGTTCAATTTCCAAATAGGCAAGCTCGTATTTCAATTGACCGATTGAAACCAGCTTACATATGGAATGACAATATTGTAAACGATAGCGGCGAGAGTAGGTACTAAGGTAAGCCACTCCACTGCAGCGCGAGGCGAAAGCGAAGCGAGCGCGATACCGCGCACTACCAGAAGCGGTAGAGTAGTTAAACCACCGGTCAGGTTCGCTGACGATTATACAGGGTGTTTTTTTTTCGACCGTTCAAATTCTACATAGTGAATGTGTAGGTCATACTCACCAACTTTTACTATGGGGACAACGTCGAAATCGCGAAAAAAAAATCAGCTGTTTCATACAAATTGGCGGCATTACGCCGGCCGAAATGTATGAAACAGCAGATTTTTTTTCGCGATTTCGACTTTGTCCCCATAGTAAAAGTTGGTCAGTATGACCTACACATTCACTACGTAGAATTTGAACGGTCGAAAAAAAAACACCCTGTATATAAAAGTGCATCGTGTGTACACGTTTATATTTTTTTTTAACTTTTACTATTTACTATTATAAATAAACCCTCAACCTTTAAAACAATGCATTTTGCGATAGCAAGATATCATCGTATATCGGTAAACCCAAAAGTAATGGTTGACTGACATCTGACATAGTTATTATGTCGAACTAGCTAATTTTAAGTAGGTATGTTGCGACATTGCACAGTGGTAAGCATGTTCGCATATTTTAAAGTAGGTTTATTTTATAAATTTCTTGTAACTGCTTCACTTGCCTGCGTGCAACACGTACATAACAGGACTTTTGTCTAATTATTGTAAATTTGGCAATCAATATGGGCTAGGTATAACCAAAGTAAAGAAGAACATCAGTCACACAATAATATAGCAATTGCCGAAGTTCATAGCGTCACAGGCCAGGTCGACGCCAAGCTGAACTATTTGAGTTGGGTACTCATAACTATTTCTGTTATATTGATACTGTTTCTGCTATACTTCGTGCAAACAAAATGCAGACAGTGTACGCGAGCCTGGTTACAAAAAGCCGTGGCCAGAGCTCAACCGACGACAGTGGTTGTGCACAGGGAACAACCACAGCCGAAACAACAGCAACCTGTAATCTACTATTAAGTAAAAGACATTTTCATTGTTGTGATTCTGATTATTTTTTTTTCTATTGTTTTTACCAATTGTCAAGTGTTTTATGATGTAGTTAATCTTATGCGTGTAAATCACTAGCAAATTAATTACACTTTGTTTATTGCTAAGACAAATAATAGGGCAGTAAAACAAATGTTATGTAACAAAACTTTTATTTCATTATTAAACCATAAATGTGAAAGTTAATACAAGTGAAATACTTTGCCCTTAGGTACAAGCGTGTCATATTTTACCTACCGACTCATAAAACTCTTTGTTTCATTGTACTATATACAGTTACAATCATATAATATATTATGTTACATTGTAACGACATGTGGACGCGCGTCGCGCCTAATCAGCGGAACTCGCGCTCACATGCCATTTGAGTAGTTAGCCGTAACAATTATGTAAGTCCGGAGTCACACGGACGGAGTCATAAAGCTAGATCCCAAAAGAGAGATCAATTGTATGTAACTTTTCGTAAAATTTTATTTTTTTTTGTTTTTAAAGGGGGGAAGTAATATAGGGACATGTAACAAGTCAGCACATATGCAAGTGCACGTACACCGAGATATGAGCTGACTTAGCAAAGCCCGCGGCCAGTGCCGCCCCCCGCGGTAAGCTAGGTCGCGCAGTCTGACGCTAGCTTCCGCGCCCGAAACACTTTAACTGTACTCATGGTTATAATATAGTATATTCTATTAACTTGAAGTGTCTCATTCAACGACCTTGCTACCCACCTTAGAATATAGGATAGAGAACCCTAAACTATCTTATCATTGTAGCAATTTATTGAGGCGGCATAGATGGTAGGTACTTACCAGCAGCCACATTTGTTAAGATGTTATTTCTTCTAAAAGATATTGTTGTGTTTGATTAATATTTAGATATACTTATATAACTGCAAGAGAGCAGCATTTATTGTTTTGTTACGTAATATATAAAACATTATACATAATTACATACTAATTACTTGTACATGTGATTACTTAATTTCAAGTTTAACTGCATGAGAGCAGTATTATTTTATTTTTTGTTATTAACGTAAGCGCAGAAAATGTTGAATTATACCTACATTCATAAGGATAGAGAGGAAAAATAAATAAAAAGTCTGATTAATACTAATAATATGTTTAATTAGCATTTCTTTTACCATTGAGGTATTAATATTATAGCAGATCACAACTCCCATTTGCTCTGAACATCTACATGGTTAATTATATATCGAGAACGAAGCACTGTAGTATAATTAATGATCAAACGAACTTACCTTAAGTGATGTTCGATCATAATTATATGAAGTGCTTCGTTCAAAGATATATACCCACCCAACCCAGGCCAATAAGGGCCGTTATTTGCTACCCTAGGGAGTTGTGATAGTTTATCTCTGAAAGAATGATATAGAGGTGTGATTGTCTGTGGAGCTAGAATATGCATAGACAAGGAATAACTTTTTTTATTATTACAGCTTTAAAATCTAGCTCTAAAAATGCGTTTGGTTGCCTAGTAACATGAAGATACTACATGGTTAATTATACATCTTCGAACGAAGCACTTCATATAATTATGATCGAACATCACTTAAGGTAAGTTCGTTTGATCATTAATTATATACCTACTTAACTTGTACCTATCGTGAAACATGTTCGCAATGATTTACGTTAATACTAATAAAAATATGAATAGATTAAAAAAAAAATGTATGTGAACTTAAGGTTTAAGGTTTTAAGTTGGTGTTAAAGCCAAGATTGTGTTCTGAAAGTGTTTGATTAAAAAATAATGCAAGTTTACAGGTTTGTTTACATTTTTTACTTTCAACTGACGAATCGTATAAGTATGTGGGTTAAAATTCTTTTCGTTGCCTTATTTTGTGTCCCTAAAAAACGTGACGCAGTGGTGATTTTTGTATGAGACGATGTTTTGTTTTCAATTTCTGATGTATGGATTAAAATCTAGCGTGAAAAAGAAATAAAAGTGCACCGGTTTTTTTTATATACTGAGTCGAAACAGCAACTAACAGCGTGTCAGACTGGTATGAAACAAGACAACGAAAAAAATTTTGACCTATTGCAGTGTCGGAGGTGATATACTTTTGAAGACAAGCATATATTTAGACTCCAGCACAACAATAGCCAAACTTGGTAATTAAAAAGAGGAAGTAATGCGGTTACTTCGCTTCCCTGACACACTTATGTTCGGATTTACAAGTGCGGAAGGCCAAGTGTAGGTAATAACTTATAAAAAACCGCCTCGATCGCGTTTACGTTTTCATCGTCAATTTCATACAAATGACGATGAAAACGTAAGTTACGCGATCGAGACGTTTTTTTATAAGTTCAGATAGAGGCAAAACTTCGTCCGTGGCTCGCGGTAGGTTCTCAGCATCTTATGGTGTGACGCAAAGTCAAAGGGTCTATATCTATACCTACAAGCATAACAAGTCTATATCTATAATGAAAAATTTACTAGAAGCGGTGATTCCCAACACGGGTGAGATAAAACACCACACAAATAATTATATTGAGCGGCTAGCCAGGCACCCCAATCCCCTGGCCAAAAGTTTACTGGAAAAAACACACGACTGTACAACGCCTTAAAAGGAAGCATATTGTGCTTAGTCGCTTATAGTGGGTTAGAGAGGCGATGGCCTCCAAAAAACTCATACTTACTTATGCTTCATCAAAATTGATTATAGTCGTTATCGACTGATGGCAGTTATACTAAAGAGAAAAAAAAACTTAGTTATACAAGAATTGCACGTTTAAAGGTAAAGTCCATTTCTAATACGAAGGCCCGATTCCACTTGACAAAGTCATTAGGCGTCAACAACAGGATCAGTGACTACAAAAGATACCTGGCAAGACCCTTTTGTGGCGTGATATTTTTTGCATATACATCGGTGTACGACACGTACCAATTTGTAGTGGACCAATTAAATGACAAAACTTTGGAGTGGCATCGGGCCTTCGTATTTGAAATGGACTGTACAAGGATAGGATACATATCCTACAAGATGTAATTGTCTATGTTCCCTTCTCTTCGGCTTCCGTTAATCAACGTGATCCCTTGTAACTCGAGATCAATGTCAACATGTCGTTGATGCTGCTAATAATACTAATACGAAGACACACGCGATTGCTTGTACTATCACCTACATTGTTCTGCTTGACGATGTACGAAAATATCTGACGAAATATTATTTGTTGATCTGATAAATATAATTATATGAATATGAATATTTTTTTGTTTTAACTTTTATTTTGTTTGTATTGTGTATACTAATGGGTTTTTCACGCTAATAAAATAATTAGTTATTTTCTTAAGTGATATTAAAAATAAACCTTGAAAACAACGCTTGCCATAATATGCCGGGTCATATTATGTTTCGAATACGTAGGTAGGTATGTAGATACAGTCAAGGGCATTCATATATATACACTTCTCCATACTAATCCCTTACAAATGTGTGTATATATTAATGCACTCGACTGTACGTAGTTTATATCGAAAAATTATATAATACTTTCCAGAGCCTACAACATGAATGAAATTAAACGTTACGTGTATACAATACCGCTCGATTACGCCTTAAATTTTTTTATTAGGTATGTCTTGTAAGGTCAAAGGGCGAACAGTTGAACACTTAACATCATTTATGAACCCTATCCACAACGTTCCATCAAGTTTTAAGAGCCCTTCAGATAAATTCCGAGTCAACAAACCGTATAAATACAATAAACTTACCATGAATCTGGATTAGGTGGGCACAGTCAGTAACGGAGGTAGTTCTCAAAATAAACACGACTTTATCGCCAAGGGAATAAGGGCTTATGTGTATAATTTCGAGTATAAATTATTAGTGATACTCGTGCTGACCGTACTCAAACTTCGTGCTATAAATTTCTCAATGTCTTACGAATGACTATCTTCAGTGGACAGCGACACAGTACACGTCGAAAGCAGTAACGCAACTATAATACTAAACACATTAAAAAAAGTTTGATAAAAACCTGCATGCTTTATTTTATTTGAAGTTGGCCAAGTCGATAATCAAATAATGGTCAGTGACACTTCAATCCCTTAGTCGACTCTTACGACACCCGCAGGAGGAGTTGGGATGGTGACAAATGTATTCTTCCAAATGCGTCTATACGCATAGTTTATAGGAGAGGCCTACGTCCAGCAGTGGACTATCACAGTCTGATGATGATGATGATGAAGTCGATAATCGAAGAGACAGATAAAAGGGAATCGTTAGTATCGTGTGGCATGATTAATAGTTCGTTTCTGGCTATCGTCTAGAAAACCTTACCGATTAAAAAAGGGTTTACCTACTACACAAACTACACTACTACACTAAATAACATGGCTTTCAATTTTCACTGACTGACTCAAAACTTTTAGAATATATTTTTTAGTACAGGTGGTGCCTTTTTAGGCGCTAGTGCGAGAAGAGGCTCATTTTACGTCAGGGCCAAAACTTCGGAGTCATTTGTAGGTACTAAAAAACGACGTACGTGTCGATTTAAAGCCACTCCTTTCGATTTTCCTATTTTTCGCACTTGTGTCGTAATGTACTAATATGATGGTCCTACTTTTACCGTTTAACATTACTTGCCATGCGTCACGCCCATACTTACTAGTGAAAATGTTATAATGACTAAGCAAAACCGTAAGCCTACTAGGTACCAACTTTTACAATAGAAAATAAAACTATTTATTTACGTCATATCAGCTCACATGAACGCGAAATGATGGAAAACGTGATATCGTCATAATACTGCGGTATTTTCCACCGCCTGACCGTTACTGATAACAACACATACATATAGAACAGGAAAAACTAAGAGAACAAGAAGTTACGTTACTGCTATTGCTTTCATACATTCCGTGACAGCGCACTTTATGACATGGATCCAATTACGGCGAGGGAATGGCAAGCGATAGCAATCCGCGGGCTACTCGGACCCCATACATTTTCATACAGGGTCCTTGCCGACCTTGACTTTGAAAACATGTCTTTGATATTGGAACGTGGATCGTGTTACTTTAACCCTTTGAACAATTTGCCAACGTGTGAAGAAAGGGGAGAAAAATAAAATTATCATAAAAATTAATGTCTTACAATGGATATTAAGAACTCGAAGAGGCACACATACTCGGCTTCACATCTACCGTCAACGGACGATATACAGATATTTAAGTACTTAAATATGCTAAGGGTACTGATAGATAAACTTTTTGGCCGGGACAATCTGCAATTAACACTAATAAGCCAACCTATTTTAATACTGTCTGGTTTTAAAGAATAATACTTCTTAGCAATAATCTTGTTCGAAAGACCAATGCTAGGGATTGGTCTAAATTCTACAAAACTACCCATATACAATACTACAGTCCATTCATCTTTGGTTGTCTTATCTAGTAAACAACTTTCTAACCTTAAAGTACACATTTTTGTTGTAAACTGCTGTTTCCTTGATTAAAAATTATGCAATTTACTAATAACTACGGACGGAATGCACAAACACGGACTCAGGTATTTTGGTATAGACAAATATGGCAGTTTACAACAGAAAACGTGTACTAAAAGGTTAGAAAGTTGTTTACTAGATAAGACAACTAAGGATGAATGGACTTTAAACCATGAACTATACATTTTAAGGCCTGTTGTACATTCTAAAATATACAATATAAGTCTTTAAAAAAGTAAAGATATGAATAATGAATACAGGTTTAACCCCTCGTGTGTCGCGAATATTTTTTTCTAATAGTTTCCTCGTTACTGATCAGTGCTTAGACATACGAAGGGTTAAGAAGAATATAGGTTTATAAGAATAAACTAAAAAGAAATGAGGGAGGAACCCTAAAAAATGTGTGTTGTAGGAGCCTTGAAAAGCTAGAAAAATATTTATTTAGTAGGTACACGTATGCTAGCAATCAGCTCTCTTTATGCCCGCTATAATGAACTAAATTAGAGGTATCCGTCATAAAAATATGTTATGTTATGTATG
This sequence comes from Thaumatotibia leucotreta, assembly GCA_025490895.1. NCBI lineage: Eukaryota > Metazoa > Arthropoda > Insecta > Lepidoptera > Tortricidae > Thaumatotibia > Thaumatotibia leucotreta. The sequence goes on along the minus strand of JALPQI010030682.1, from coordinate 17,468 downwards.
AGCCAGGCATTTCTTAGAATTAGTTTTTATGTTAGTGGGTAAATATAGGTATTTGGATCTATTAAATTTGCGTTTATTTATCGTTATTACTTGATGTCTATTTGCATTAGTAGTCTTAGTAACTTTTATATGATATTTTATTTAAAAAAATGTACACTATGTATGTAATAAATGTTCTTTTGGCAAAAATAGGTAATTGGTTTATTTATTGCGTGAACTAAACTTTAATAATTACTAAAAAAATTTAAAATTGGTCATCACCATCATCATCATCTCAGCCATAAGACGTCCACTGCTGAACATACGCCTCCCCTCTGGACCTCCACATGTACCGGTTAGATGCGACCTGCATCCAGCGTGTCCCGGCGACGTTCATAAGTTTAAAATTGGTATTCATTTATTATTATTAGCGCACGACAAAATCATTGAGATAAATGTATTAATTTATTTTTTAGTACAGATGGTGCCTTTTAAGGCCCTAGTGCGAAAAGTGTGTCATTTTACGTCAGATCCAAAACTTCGGAGGGCAATCTGTACAAAAAAACGTCGTACCTACGAGACGCGTGCAAAAACGAAATTCGTAACTCGTGTCGATTTAATACACTCCCTGTCGGTCGTGTTTAAAAACATCGCCACTCGTTTCGAATTTCATATTTTTGGCACTTGTGTCGTAATGTACTATTTAACCAATTAAACTTAATAGAAACTTTTATTTTGTTACTTTTTGTTACCGTATGTTATTATTACATATTTTATCAAATTTAAACCGTACTTACGTTCGGTTTTCAATTCAATAATTGATTACAGGTTAGCCTTGATAGCGTTTTAATCAGAAATCCCAAATTAATATGAATTCAATTTTATTAAGCTAATTGTAAATTGTTATGTTGTTAATAATTAATTAGTACTTATGTTTATTCCCTGGTAAATATAATATATGTTCGAGTTCGAATAAATGGGTAATAGTTTGCAAGAAAATTTACGTACGTAATGTAATCAAGGGCTTCACTGAAAAAAAAAAAACTTAACGTAGGGTTACCAACACCAAATTTTATTTCACCCTAAAGATCAAGCTAAAATCCCCTAAAACTCGTATCTTTTTGGAAATCCCCCTTAATGTAAAAGTGATTTTTTTTAAAGAAATCAAGAGGTCTGAGATAATTGTATTGTACATCTGTCTTTGCCACTGCGTCACTCCAAAGAAGGTGTGTTGTGTTCCTACATATAACAAAGTTTCCTAATTTTCGTTAATATTTTTCCTGAAGGTGCATTCAGACCAAACGAGCATTCGCTATTCTATCCCCCACTCTATGAAATCAACGAATCACGTTTTGTGCAACGATCGAATTTCGTAGAGTAGGGAGTTGGAATAGCGAATGCTCGTTTGGTCTGAATGCACCTTTAGGGATACGTTAGGTTTTACTCGATACCTAGGTAATGCATTCTATCACGCTTACACTGACATAGGTATTGCTGTTTTTTGTTAAAACGGAAGACCAGCGATGGCTCTGCTGGCAAAATGCTGAGTTTTGGCCATTTCGAGACAAAATTTCGTGTTTAACTGTTTTGTTTTGTTTCTACTGCCTGTGTTATAGCTGTTTTGTCAGCCTCTGTAGCCTAGTTGGTAGGGACCCTGCCTACGAAGCTGGAGGTTCCGGGTTCGAATCCCGGCGAGGGCATTCTTTGTGTATTTATTTATCACAAATGTTAGTTCCTTGGTCATGGCTGTCTATGTATTTAAGTATCTATATGTATCTATCTATTATATATCGTCGCCTGGTACCCACATCACAAGCTTTAATTGAGCTTACTGTGGGACTAGGTCGATTTGTGTAAGATGTCCCAAGATATTTATTTATTTTATTTTTATTATTACTGTGTCTCGAATAAACGTTTTTTCTTTCTTCTTTCTTTCTTTCTTTCTTTCTATTGGAGCGAGTGCGATGGCCTGTTTTACGTCTCGAGTAAAACCTAACGTTACCGATACTTGCAAAGTCATGGTACAGCTACAGACCGGGGCTTCAAACGGAAGCCAACGTCGGAAGTCAATTGTGTGCAGCTGTCAACTAAATTCAACATTTACACGCTAAATCTACTCATGTCGACGTCACACAATCCTTTGTCAGAGTCCTATTGGTCACTAAGTACCAATAGGACACTGACCCTGCCTACGGAGCTTGAGGTTCCGGGTCCGAATCCCGGCGACGGCATTATTTGTGTATTTATTTATCTTATCACAAATATTTACTCCTTGGTAATAGCTGGGTATGTATTTAAGTATCTAATATCTATGTATATGTTATGTTTAGCCGTGTGGTGGCGGCAGTAAGAATACATTTGTCACCACCCCAACTCCTCCTGCGGGTGTCGTAAGAGTCGACTAAGGGATTGAAGTGTCACTGACCACTATTTGATAAAAGATTGATGATGGGCAGCAGCGTCATCATAGTGGACACATTACTGCCATCGCCAATCCGCTTGCCCAGCGTGGCGATTATGGGCATTTACCTCCTAATGCGTTTATACGCATAGTTAATAGGAGAGGCCTACGTCCAGCAGTGGACTATCATAGGCTGATGATGATGATGATGATGATGATGATGTATGTTTCTATTATATGTATCGTCGCTTGATAAGATTACACTATTGAAATCATAAAATAATATTGAAATTGTTATTTAGATAATAAAAAGTATTTTTGGTCATAGACTTAGTGGGTCCCTACCACTACACCAAAAATACTAATTTCATAGATAATGAAATGACCTAATGTTAGATTGAACCACACGTTCCTTTATTTCCGTAGTAAGCTATATAAAAAAACACTTCAATCAAAATAATGAAGTACCTACCCAGTTAATTAAGAAATCCAAATACATTTTATGTATTTTAATTAATTTTACAAATAACTGATTTTTTCGCAATTGATAACGTTTGTTGATATTGTTATCATAATCATGCTAATTATAACCGACTGTATAAATACAGAAATAAAAGTTTATTATCGCACATTTTTAATCGTGTCACCATGGCTTTTCTACGGGTGTTTATCACTATTGGCGTCTCCCAAGTATTATGGGGCTCTGGTAAGTTTCTAGTCTGTTTTCATTACTGATTTACCAATCAGTAACGGTAATTCTACGAGAATCAATAGTTTTGAATAATTACCTATACCTAAATGTTGAATAGTATAGCTAGTATTTAAGCCACTGTGGTGACAAGTGAAAAAATTAATGTTTCTCACTTAGCAGCAAACGTTCCTATGTTCTCTTTAATTTAATTCTATAATGATGTGAATTTATGAAATTCGCTATGCGATCAATCACAAAAAAATATTTTATATATTATTACTTTAACTAATTCCGTTTTTTTCGTATCATACGATACTTTTTGCTCTTGTGAGCTTATTTCAAACCAATGATTTCTAGACGCGAAACGAGAACATTGCATGGACTACGTTTGCTGCTGAGTTCTGAAGAACATTATTTTTTCACTCGTCACCACAGTGACTAAGATACTAGTTTTGGTTTACTAATATGTGTCCGAAAATGTTATGGCATATTATCACTTCCCAATTAACTATTATTCCCATAGATTCATTTGGCAGAATCATCACATGGCAAACCAACGTTACGCAGACGTATATATTTCGCATAATATTTTCATGTTCCAATACTAGTTGCCAAACGAAACTCCGGCCAAATGAAAGTTGGCAAAAAATACTTTGGTGAATGTTGGTATGCCAAGTGAATCATCTACTATAAGGTGGGAAGTAAAATAAGCCGAAAACTATTTCGGCAAAATAACAGTAGGTTCACCAGAATAAACCCCTTAATACATGCTCCAGATTTCATGGGTCAAACAGATTTTTTTGTATAAGGTAGGTTACGATTCTTTCCTGTGGATATATGAAAATTATGGGCTCTAGAACCCTAATTTTCTTGTTGGACGAAAACAAGCCGATAGGTGGCTTCTTTTACTAATTTGTAGTTATGTCCCAGAACCGTTAACTTTCGCGAAGTCCACAGGGAAGACGCCCGTCTTCGCGAACGCTGCATGACCCTATTATAAGATATGTTTTCACTTTCCAGCCTTCTCTTCTCTGCTGGGCCCGCGCGACATCGTCACCCAAGTGGACACCGGCGAATATTGCCACACTTGCACCAAAATTGACAACTTGTGCTACAATATCTCCGAATTGTTCGAGTTGAACGCCCCCTTCGGACGTCACCCCGTCGTTCAGAAAATGGGAATCCTGCGTGCAACTAATGTCTTATACTACACCTTTGAACCAAGGTTCGAGGATCCTGAATACTCCAAAGTTGCATACATATCTTTGGACTCTCCGAGTAAATCAGAAGTTATTAACGGCTGGCAGGTTTTCAACTTTAAGGTCTTTGATATAAATCAGGCAGAGCAAAACGTATATCTGGGTGGTTCAGACGGTATATGGGTTATCAATTCTGTCAATCCTCAACCAAAATTCTTTGCAGCAAAGGGCAACATCATCAACGACATTGTTGTTAAGGACTATGTATATTTCACCGAGAACAACCGTCAAGGTATTATTAAAAATAAAAACGGCAATTATGAATTTATTTTAAACGATCAAACAGTAAATAGTTTTGTTTTGGACAAAGTTGTAGGATATAATCTGATTTATTTAAACGGCACTGGATTGTACGCACGTGTCAAAGGTGAAACACATGTTAGATTATCAAGAGAAAGGTTCTTCAAAGGTCTTACTCTTGATCAGAAAGGAACAGTGTATGCCTGGAATACCGATGGCATATACAAAGTAGTCCTCGCTGATGTTCCCTCACAGTGTACACTGAAACGTGTATCGAATTTTGCTCCCAATGCTATGACGTTCGATTGGTCAAATAATATTATATATTCAATGGGGAAAAAATTGTACAAGTTTACAAAAGTGAATACCAGTAAGTGTTTTGGTATGTGAATTTGATTTGAATTCCAATTATGTTTAAGTTTAACCGTTATTCTTTTTTATTGTAATCAAATATCTGCTGGACACCTGATAGTGAGATACATTCATATTTAATCTATAGATACTTCAGTCCGTTACGTCAGAGTCAAGTAGAAGGGCATTTTCACTTTTAGGGACACCTAATTAGCGTGACATTAAAAAATCTTAATTGCAGTCAAGTTAATCACGACAATTAAGTACAATGTCTTTAGGAATTTAAGCTCGATCAAATTGACGAGGTGCAATGCATTTAAATTGTGAAACTTTAGCTTTAGCTTAAGATGTCATCTTTGTGAAAATAAACAAATTTCTCATACCGGCCTTTTTAATTTACCCTGAACTAGTGATGTTAATTGCAATGAATTTGAGATGATTATTTACGTTTAAGTAACGACCTTTTTTTCGTTAAGAAAATGCTTTTACGCATCCTTTTTCGTTTGGAAACTGAAACGTATGACGGACTACGGGGCAATGCTTCCACTGCCGTCTAAAAACCCAACGAGTGCCTTTGACGGGGTGATTCAGGATTGCTATGAATGAATGAATGATATTTTATTTCAAGTACCTAACGTGACACAGATTTTACTAATATTGCAAAATAATTATATTGCTGAGCAATTCTTAAAAACTTTGTATACCTATTTGGATCCAGTATTCGATATTGATAAAAATTGGTAGGCAGGCAGAGCCAATGATGCTGAGCAAAATCACATCTCCCAAAATGTTCCAAAATGTTTGTATGAAAAATCCCTTTTTGTAAACAAAAAATGTATAGGAATCTGAACTGAAGGAACTTTCTGGGACATTTTGGGAAATGTGGTGGATCTTGCTCGGCGTCATTAACTCGACCAGCCTACCAATTTTGATGAATATCGAAGACGTGGTCCAAACGTACAAACTTTAAAAAAAATGCTCTGCTATGAGCATTTTACTGCTACTTGCATCTAGACTAGATTTTTATTAGAGGTGAGCAGTTGTGGTTTTAGCTGAATTCATTCAAATTCACATTCAGATGTCGCCCGATCGAATCTCCGATTTTTTTGTTTAGTTGAGTGTGTTAGTTCATAAAACCAATTTACAAGTAAAAATAGAAGAAAATAAACTATGGAAATAAAATAATTTTAGAATTATAACTAACGTAAGACTCAAACGTATTTAAATATTTATCAAACTATTATTTGGTCTCGGGTACCTACTCCATGGTGAGGATCGTCTAATTGGATCGAAACATGTCGAGCTATTATCGACTTAAATTACGTGAGTAACCCGTTTGATAAATACTTAAATAAATAAAACTACATGTACAAATATTTACAAATAAAAAATTGGGTCGAGCTCCGTGACTGATGGTAGGTCTGATGGTAGAAGGCTGGGGGAATTACCTCGCTGATTGGCAATTGCTATACGCTGGGCGAGGTATGGTAAATCGATATCCGAATTAGGTACTTACTCTTAAAATGAACAGTGATACGTTTTGTTATGTTACAAGGTGGTCATGGATGATTTGCACTATACATGGACATTTCTTTGAATGAGTTATCCTTAACTTTTTATGAAAAAAAAAACAAATTGCTTATTCCTGTACCTACCACCTTTTCTTTATAAGCAATTTATTAAATTATTTGAAATTAAACTGATCCAAGGCAACTGAATTCGAGCCGTCAATTAAAAAATCTGTAAATAATTATCGACACTCTTAAATGCGATTCAGTTTACCTAAGTTCAATTTAGGTCCTACTAATGCAGTTCATTTAAGGACATAAATTGAAACGCGTTCCATAGAATAACTGTCAAAAATTGACGGAACCAAATTGAATCGCATTTAGGAAATCATGGTTGTCAGTTCTTGGCAGGTATCTTAAGGTGCATTCAGACCAAACGAGGATTCGCTATTCTAACCCCCTACTCTACGAAATTCAATCGTTACGCAAAACGTGATTGGTTGATTTCGTAGAACGGGGGATAGAACAGCGAATGCTCTATTGGTCTGAATGCACCTTTATGGAACTGACACGTCGCGATATTCGCGATTCAGATTAGGCCCTAAACTGAATTGCATCAGTAGTTCGTGGTAGCCCCCCAGGTAACTCTGAAGACCTTCGCCTTTACTGTGCTTGCAATGCTTGCACATCCACTCAATTCCTTTTGGTAACTATGGTTACCAGCTGTCACTCTTATTTTACATAGAAATAAAGCACAACAAAATTTCAAAGCAAATGAGTGGATATAGAGTTAAAGTCTTGTATAGGCCTTGTAGTTACGAGTTTTTTATCAAAATACTGACATTGGATGTGAGAATTATAATCAGTTTTAAAATTTTTGATTAAGTATTAATCTTACGTATGCTGCTGTCCAAAAAATTAATGACCTTGAAATTTATAAACTATAGTCCTAACGGGTTAAAACGGATACGGGACAAGGCATACGAAGGGTTAATTTAGTATTCTCTATTTATATTTGCTAATTAATTAATAAAATGAAATGAAATGTACGAGAGCTAAATACATATTTGTTCCTATTTTAACTAAAATAAAGCGTTTGGTATTACGCTCTATCAAAATAATGAGGTAGTTCATTAATTAATCCAAATATGTTTTATTTTAGGTTTATTGATAGTATTGATAACGTTGATTAATATCATGAACCTGTTAATAATGACCAATAGTATAAATGAAAGTTTTATAACATATTCAAATCGTTTCACCATGGCTTCTCTACGGGTATTTGTCACTAACTATTGGTGTCTTTCAAGTATTATGGAAATCTGTTTTATTACTAATACCTACTTGATTAAATTATTTGCCTACCAACATACGAGTAGGTTATGACACAAAACGTGATGGTTTTTAATAATAGATGTTGAATTGAATGAAAGCGATCAGGGAAAGGTGCATGCAGACCAAAAGAGCATTCGCTGTTCTATCCCCCACTCTACGAAATCAACGAATAACGTTTCGTGTAAAGATCGAATTTCGTGGAGTAGGGGGATAGAACAGCGAATGCTCTTTTGGTCTGCATGCACCTGAAAATGCTGAGTGCATTCGGCAGGCAAAGGTTGTTCACGTCCCATAAAGTCAATCAAATGCGTATTAGTTTGAAATTAAAAACAAATATATTATATCCAGAGATATAATGGAGCATTCCACGAAAACGTCTACTTTTTGTCGCTTACGACTCGCTATGGTAGCTACCCTAATAAAATATGCTAGTTGCTAGGAAACACTGTCAATCTTAAAGCCTTGATACGTTATTATTATGACGTAACTCAGCTTACTAATTAAATTTTCCTAAAGTATTGAAAAACAGTGTCGCTTACGACATATTTTCATGGAATGCTCCTAATATAAATGAACACCAATGACATTAAATAATAAATGGACGCACAGAGCCAAACAAAAAAACCAAGAAAAGTGGCACTAAAAGTCATTTCTATCATGTTTCAGTTGAAGCTAATAACGCTCACTTACAATAAACTATAATAAAAAAAAACTCAAAGAATAAAAAACTTTGTGAAGTGTGCAATAAGTGTCAAATTTGCGAACAACACCGCAAAATAGTAGAAACTTTTTATGTTTAAGGAATAATGATGCTATACCGTAAGGTGACCAAATGTCAACTGTCAGAACTGAATAGCGGAGCAAAAGGACCGCAATATTTACTTCTGCAGCCCATTTTTTGGGGCCATTTTTTTGAGCTGTTTGGAGATCCACTTATATATTCTAAATCAATGATGAACACAGATTTTAATAGATCGATGGCTAGGAAAGATATAAATAAAAAGGCCACTTCAAAATCTTGTGTAATTTGATCGTACGTATCCCTAGCAATGTACAAGTTGCAGAATATTCTTCGAATTGCAGCAAAATACTCATAAGTTTCCGCGAAATATCATGAGAATTTAGAACTTGTAAAAATGTGTTAAATATTTTTATTTTAAATCGAAAATAAATAATCATGGCCTCTCCTATTAACCTATGCGTATAGAATTATTTGCAGGTAATTGCCCATCTTTGGGAGGGGCCTATGCGGTGGACGTCTTTCGGCTGATATAATGATGATGATGATGAAATGCCCATAATCGTCACGCTGGGCAAGCGGATTGGAGATCGCAGTAATGTGTCCACTATGATGACGCTGCTGCCCATCATCAATCTTTTATCAAATAATGATCAGTGACACTTCAACAAACACGAAACAAACACTGCTATTTAGCGGCAGGTTAGAGGGTAAGACGGTGGTAGCTATCCGGGCGGACCCTGCATGAGGTCCTACCACCAGCACGGCCACAACAAAGTATAAGGTGCAATAAGGTAAATGTCCCCTATTACGGTATGTTAAGTGTCTCGAGACTTTGTGTATTTTTAAATATAAATCTTAGCAAGATACCACTACAAAAGCTTTTGAATATGTTATATTGATTCTTTGAGAGTTAGTTTATGCATACATTTTATAGATTTTGCTCAAACTTTTTTATATATTAATTTAATTGTGAACGTCTTATTTGCTGCCTATTTCGTGATAAAATTCGGCGCTGCTCCTAATTTCGTGAACTTGCGTCCCCTATTTCGTGATAAAGATATTTAGAGTAAATGACTATTGTTTCTTTAACAAAATGTTATTTTTAACGAACTTGATTAAGTTAAGATACCATACGGATATAAACAACATGGTTAAATGAGATCCATCTTAAAGTTTTTATTTCTTAATAATTAAACAAGATAAAATCTACCGATTTGCATACCATAATACTCTTTGGGCGGTTAAAAACAAACTTAAATAAACTTGAACATTAAACAATAAACAAAAAACCTCTCTTTGATTGATAACGAAATAAACATTAATTAGGGTAGACCGGGGTAAATCGGATCAGCGGGCGAATCGGATCAAAGTCCAAAATCTCTAAGGCTCAAGTTTACCACACTTATTCTAAGAATAGCACTTAATCTCAGATACTAGTGACAAATTACTATGGAGTTTTGACATTACTATCCCAGAGTAAGCATTATTCTTAGAATCAAAATTTGGTAGAACGCACCCTTGGTATTTTAAAAGATTCTTCAACAATTTGAAGATTTTTTTAAATATTAAGTGTTCTCAATAGCACACTTCAGTTGAGCAACACTTCTTCTCGTTGTCCTTAATCGATAATTTAAAAAAAAATACGTAGAGATTTCGGACCTTGATCCGATTCGCTTCGGTCTACCTTAAATGAAAATCAGAACATAAGTAATTAAGTATACGGTTATGTATGTGACTGTACATAATTAGGCATTAAAACACTCGTGTGATCATATTATGAAACTCGCCTACGCCTCGTTTCATAAAACCAGACTCGTGTTTAATGCCTCTTATTATGCGCCAGCCTCATAAATAACTATTATTTTATTAAACGATCGAGGACAAAGAGAGGAAATGTGGCTCATTTTAATTGCGCTCAATTTGACATGTGAAAACACTAATATGGGTATTTTTGACCTTGATCCGATTCGCCCGGTGATCCGATTCTCCTCGGCCTACCCTACGAGGAAATGTGGCTCAACTGAATTGTGCTCAATTTGAAGAAATGTTTAAAACATTAATATAGTAATTTAGGTATTTTTGACCTTGATCCGATTCGCCAAGTGATCCGATTCTCCTTGGTCTACCCTACTGTCTCTCTATCGGTAAATTCACGATACTTACATAGTCTGTTTGTTACCCACTACTATAGTTTACACTATCACGAAATTAGGGAAAAGTAATAGATGCTGGTTCCTAATTTCGTGATACTGACTTTTTGAAATTCCCGCGATTATTTTTTTAAGTTAATATACAAATTACGTAGATGAGTTATAAACAATCTTAAATGTAACAAACAAATACAACAATAAGTAAAGTAATCCTAATTATAACCAAATTTATGCTGGTAAGTAATATGTGAATTTACCTAAAAACTGTAAACTTGGGTCAGGTTTAAACTCGTTTTATGAGAATTCAAGTGAAAAAAACCTATACCGGAATTAGCTCAAATTAAACTTAAGTAAATACAGTATCTAGTTTTTTAGGGTTCCGTAGCCAAAATGGCAAAACGGAACCCTTATAGATTCGTCATGTCCGTCTGTCCGTCTGTCCGTCTGTCACAGCTGATTTACTCGGAAACTATGAATGCTACAGTAACGAAATTTGGTAAGGATATGTGTTGTATGAACCGCTACAGGATTATGATACTAAATTGTAAAAAAACCATTGGGGTGGGGGCCTTCCATACATATAACTGAGGGATAGAAAAAAAAATTTAGTTGTATATAAGCGTGTGGGGTATTATTAGAAAGGTCTTTGAAAATTATATGAAGGTTTATAAATCTTATCTTTATTTAAGCAAATCGTTTTCGAGATACCAGCTCTCAAAGTCTGAAATATGTGTCCCCCCCCCCTCTATTTTTTTAAACTACGCGATATAAAATTCTAAAAAAAATATATGTTAAGCACATTAATAAACTCTATCAACGATTTTTGGTTTGATTAAATTATCTCCTATAGTTTTTGAGCTAGGTTGATTTAACTGTATTTTTTAAATAATAAAATGATAATGGTACGGAACCCTTCGCGCGCGAGTCCGACTCGCACTTGGCCGGTTTTTTTCATTTACAATACAATTTACTTTAGTTGTTATATTAATATATAATCAATTAAAATAAGTCAAGAATTCCCTTATTTCGGTAGTATCACGAAATAAGGGACATACGAAAAATTTGGTGCACCTTATTCCGTGAGTCAATCAATTGCAATTTTCAGTAACTTCTATGTTTAAATATTACCTTTTTCTGTGTCAAATCGATAGTTAAAGAACTCAAGGAAACACTCTAGAAATTTCAAATCAAAAGGACTTACCTTTGGCGTTTTATGAGCTTAACAAATGAGAGCGCGAACCTTACGGCTACGCTCGGCGCGTGCACACCAAATAGCTGTTCGCGGCACGCTGACTGTTCCGAGTGACGTATCGCGGAAAGAGTAGGTATAATAATTTTGAAATTACGTTTATTAAAAAGCTTAAATAATGAAGATTTTTTACCCATTTATAATTTAAACATAGGATATTCTGATTTCTTATTATTTGCGCGGAAGTGAAAACTACCGTAATAGCGTACTATCACGTAATAGTGGCCGTTTACCTTATGCGATTTTTTTTTCATAGCAGATTCAACCCTACAAACAACATACAAAGTGCTATCTACAATGACAAAACAACCGCAGATTGCACCTAAAGGTCTCTGCCCACTAGACCGTAGCATACCATGACCGTAGCATGAACGTATCAGACACGGAATGTGAGACGACACGGGCTACTATGCCCACTATAACGTGTGTACATCGTTTCATATCCGTGCTAAGCCCGTTTAGTGACCGTTGCATCCGCGTCGCAACCACGTATCATCCGCGTTGCAACTACGTATCATCCCCGTAGTATGAGCGATTCATATCCGTCGTTATCGTTCGATTGTCTCAGTTTTATCAGTTTCAGTAAACTGCGATCGAAATCCATTGAAGTAATAGAGTTATTACTGGGTCAAGTCAAAGTCAAAAATTATTTATTGAGTAGGCTTAGCAACAAGCACTTTCGAATCGTCAGTTATGCTACTTATACATTTATATGACGGAATGTGTTTATTTATCATTAATATCATTATAGTATTAAATTACACTTATCAATGTCTAGGTAACCTAGACACTGATAAGTGTAATCTATGATATTAAACTAAAACTTCTTGGAATTGGTAAATATATTGTCTATAGATTTATATGTTCTTGTCATGATTGTCAATGTGACTCCGTCAAGTACTGGTTTTGTTTGATTATTTTTACATCTTCTAATAGTTTTGGAACAATAATTAATTTTAAATAACAATGGAGCAACTGCTAAAGAGCATAGATTTTTCGAAAAAAAAGATATACCGATTTTGTGTACATATTATTGTAATAAAAATCTAAAACCAATAAAATTTATTCTAGAAAGCCACATCAAAAGCATGGTTCTTACCATGTAAAAAAAGAAACAAATTGTGCAATCTATCTGGATAAATTCGTTAAGTTATACGACTGTTTCAAAATTGATATTTTTTTTGATTATTTTGTTTGTAAGAAACTAAGTAGGTAATATTTTTCGATCTCGATGAAAATCTTCGGTTTGCGGGTTTACAATCAGTTAAGTTTTTTTTTTTCAGAAAATAGCGATGCTGATTATATTATTTGCGTTGTTTCGCCATAAAGGTCTCTGCCCACTAGACCGTAGCATACCATGACCGTAGCATGAACGTATCAGACAAAAAAATATTCTTTGTATGGAAAAGTATGAGACTATGCCCACTAGGACGTTCCGTCGCCGGCCAACACCGTCGCGTGCCATGCACGGACCGGCAAGAATTGTCGGCGAGAATATTTTGCCGGCCCCGACACGCTACGTGCATGGCACGCAACGTTGCCGGTACGGTGTGCGCAGGCGGCGAAACGGTGAGCATACGGGTTCTATTTACATTTTTGTATTGTATTTACAATTTTCATCCAAAACTCTCCAAATTGTTCACTTTTGATAGTGAGTAATAATTTTCTTATGGCGAAACAACGCAAACAATATAATCAGCATCGCTATTTTCTAAAAAAAACTTACTTAATTGATTGTAAACCCGCAAACCGAAGATTTTTATCGAGATCGAAAAATATTACTTCGTTTCTTACAAACAAAATAATTAAAAGAAATATCAATTTTGAAACAGTCGTGTAACTTAACGAATTTATCCAGATAGATTGAACAATTTGTTTCTTTTTTTACATGGTAAGAATCATGCTTTTGATGTGGCTTTCTAAAATAAATTTTATTGGTTTTTGATTTTTATTACAATATTTGTACCTACACAAAATCGATATATTTTTTTTCGATTTTTTTTCAGTTGCTCCATTGTTATTTAAAATTAATTATTGTTCCAAAACTATTAGAAGATGTAAAAATAATCAAACAAAACCAGTACTTGACGGAGTCACAGTGACAATCATGACAAGAACATAATGTACTCTCATAAATCTAGGTATAGACAATACCTATATATTTACCAATTCCAAGAAGTTTTAGTTTAATATAATAGATTACATTTATCAGTATCTAGGTTACCTAGACATTCATAAGTGTAATTTAATACTTTAATAATATTAATGATAAATAAACACATTCCGCCATATAAATGTACGAGTAGCATAACTGACGATTCGAAAGTGCTTGTTGCTAAGCCTACTCAATAAATATTTTTTTACTTTGACTTGACTCAGTAACAACTCTAGTACTTCAATGGATTCCGATGGCAGTTTACGATGTCTGCTCAGAAAAATAGGTGTAGAAATAAACTCCTAGGAAAATACTAGTAGAGCGATAGTTTAGACTACGCGAAAATAATTTGAAACTGATAAAACTGTGACAATGGAACGATAACGACGGATATGAATCGCTCATACTACGGGGATGATACGTAGTTGCGACGCTGATGATACGTGGTTGCGACGCGGATGCAACGGTCACTAAACGGGCTTAGCACGGATATGAAACGATGTACACACGTTGTAGTGGGCATAGTAGTCCGTGTCGTCTCACATTCCGTGTCTGATACGTTCATGCTACGGTCATGGTATGCTACGGTCTAGTGGGCTACCTTAAGCCTTAAGAGTGAAAAATTTGGAGAGTTTTGGATAAAAATTGTAAATCCAATACAAAAATGTAAATAGAACGCGTATGCTCACCGTTTCGCCGCCTGCGCACACCGTACCGGCAACGTTGCGTGCCATGCACGTAGCGTGTCGGGGCCGGCAAAATATTGTCGCCGACAATTCTTGCCGGTCCGTGCATGGCACGCGACGGTGTTGGCCGGCTACGGAACGTCCTAGTGGGCAGAGTCTCATACTTTTCCATACAAAGAATATTTTTTTGTCTGATACGTTCATGCTACGGCCATGGTATGCTACGGTCTAGTGGGCAGAGACCTTTATACGTTGTTGTCGTCAGATTTTCTTGCGATGTTTATTGCACCCTATATAATTGTATTTATTATATATACTCTTTCCTAAATTTAGGTATATATTTTTATAATCCGATATATAGCGCCATTAGATCATACTCGTCATAATGAGGATTTTAATTAATAGAGAGTGATAAGAGTTAATATAATTTTTAATTTAAGTCGAGATAGCATTTGTCGCATATTTTATTCACGGGGTATAAATTTGCTAAACGTAAGTTTGAAAGCACATTTTTAACTGTGTCACCATGGCTAGTCTACGGGTGTTTGTTACTTTTGGTGTCTTCCATATATTATGGGGCTCTGGTGAGTTTCTATGTTATTAAGTTTCTATTTTACAAGATATTAATTATTAAATACACCCAATTTTTATGGGAATGTCGTCACAAGAGACAGCCAGAGGCAACTATGGTGTAAATGGCTCAGGGATGTAGAAAGGTGTACATCGCTTTCCAGACTACCACCACGATCGATTAAAACCCAGTCCAATTTAATGACTTATCGAGTCGTCTTTCCACTTGAAGAAAGACTCAATGTAACATCCTTATCTAAGTACATCTAGTGTTTCAGGTACATCGATTTTACTCACAGAATTAGATTTGGATAGAAAAGTTCATTCATTTGTATGGCGGCCGAGCGTGTCAGATTTTGTACTGAAGTTGTTATTTGCCTATGATTTTAAATATGTCTCAGGCCCTTGAGTATTCATATTTTTTTGTGTTGTTGCAATTAATATTACTTAAGGAGGCATTATTAATGTTTTTGTTCACTTCAACTTACAAAATTTGACGCCCGAAAGCTGCAAGCTGCGATTAAAGACGGACAACTCAGTGGATTTCACTGAGTTCATTTGACACGCTAAGTAGATACGTTTGCTTGATCTATGGTATATATGACATCTGTGATTTTACGATATCCATAAGTCAATACGTCTTGGTCAGGGGGCTACGACGATCTACTAATGCTGAATCAGTTTAGGACCTAATCTGAATAGCGCTTTGTTAGTTCCATAGATAACCAGAATAACTGTTAAAAACTGACTTCTGAACCTAATCTGAATCGCATTTTGATAGTGATATCATTACAAAAATTGCATTAGGATCTAATTGAGTTCTTCTTTTTTTTGCAAAGTGGTCTAAAGTAAAAGGGCATTTCTCCGAGCGTTTCAACCGCCATTACTTCGGTGGCAGCCTTATCACACGAATCCCGTGAGAGATGCAATAACTTTTGGACATAGTAGTTGACGACTACCAATATATCCAAAAAATATGAGATACCCGCGGAAACCGGGTAATAATGTCGCCACCGAAGTCACGGCGGTTGAAACGCTCGGAGAAATGGCCAAAAACATTTAGCTGCATTCGATCCTCATCCTGCCCAATGTGATTTATATCGGACATATTAGAATATGTAAATCAAAAGAAAAGCAACTATATTTTTAAACTTATTAGGTTTACTCATATTTTAAAGACAAACGGGTCTTAATCGCGTAAACTTACGTTTAATTATATCCTGACGTTTCGGGCATGACGTTACACCCGTGGTCGCAGGCAGACTGGCGAGAGAATGTATCAACACCTACGGGCCGGAATTATTAGGTTTACATTTCAATACCTCAAACTTAGTATGACGGTCATGACGAGCCTATATTGCTGGAAGCTAATAGTTGATGATTATTCACGTTACAGCTATATGCTCTCTACTGGGCCGTGCTGCGTCCATCGCCGTCGCCCCGCGAAGCCCCACAAGTGGACTCCAACGAATACTGCCACACTTGCCGCAAAATTGACAACTTGTGCTACAATCATTCTATATTGTTAGAGCTAGACGCCCCCTTCGGACAGCATCCTGTTGTGCAGAAATTGGGTTTATTGCAGTCGTCGAGTCCGACAACTAACATCTTGTACTATGTCTTTGAGCCGGTATTCTCTGATCCTGAATACGCCAAAGTAGCCTATATATCCTTAGACGCTCCGAGATTTTCTGGGATTATCAAAGGCTGGGGAACTAGCAACTTCGGTTCCTTTGATGTAAATCAGAGAGACAAAAAGATATATCTAGGTGGTTCCGATGGTATATGGGTTATTAATTCTTCCAACTTTAATCCAAATGCTTTTACCGCAAGAGGTGATATAATCACTAATATTGTTTCGAAGGACTACGTCTATTTTACCAAGTTAGACCAGCCAGGCATTTTTAGATATAAAAAACGAAAAGTATGACGACGTTTTGCTTAAAGATGAAATGGTAAATAATTTTGTTTTAGACAGAGTTGTAGACTATAATATATTTTACTTAAACGATACGGGATTATATGTACATTTCAATAGCAAAACCCAAACTACGCCTGTTAATTTATCAAAAGAGAGGTTCTTCAGAGGTCTGACTGTTGATCAGAAAGGAGCGGTGTATGCCTGGCATGTAGACGGTATATACAAAGTAAC
>JALPQI010030681.1:0-10701 GCA_025490895.1 Thaumatotibia leucotreta | reverse complement strand
TAAAACCAGACTCGTGTTTAATGCCTCTTATTATGCGCCAGCCTCATAAATAACTATTATTTTATTAAACGATCGAGGACAAAGAGAGGAAATGTGGCTCATTTTAATTGCGCTCAATTTGACATGTGAAAACACTAATATGGGTATTTTTGACCTTGATCCGATTCGCCCGGTGATCCGATTCTCCTCGGCCTACCCTACGAGGAAATGTGGCTCAACTGAATTGTGCTCAATTTGAAGAAATGTTTAAAACATTAATATAGTAATTTAGGTATTTTTGACCTTGATCCGATTCGCCAAGTGATCCGATTCTCCTTGGTCTACCCTACTGTCTCTCTATCGGTAAATTCACGATACTTACATAGTCTGTTTGTTACCCACTACTATAGTTTACACTATCACGAAATTAGGGAAAAGTAATAGATGCTGGTTCCTAATTTCGTGATACTGACTTTTTGAAATTCCCGCGATTATTTTTTTAAGTTAATATACAAATTACGTAGATGAGTTATAAACAATCTTAAATGTAACAAACAAATACAACAATAAGTAAAGTAATCCTAATTATAACCAAATTTATGCTGGTAAGTAATATGTGAATTTACCTAAAAACTGTAAACTTGGGTCAGGTTTTAAACTCGTTTTATGAGAATTCAAGTGAAAAAAACCTATACCGGAATTAGCTCAAATTAAACTTAAGTAAATACAGTATCTAGTTTTTTAGGGTTCCGTAGCCAAAATGGCAAAACGGAACCCTTATAGATTCGTCATGTCCGTCTGTCCGTCTGTCCGTCTGTCACAGCTGATTTACTCGGAAACTATGAATGCTACAGTAACGAAATTTGGTAAGGATATGTGTTGTATGAACCGCTACAGGATTATGATACTAAATTGTAAAAAAACCATTGGGGTGGGGGGCCTTCCATACATATAACTGAGGGATAGAAAAAAAAATTTAGTTGTATATAAGCGTGTGGGGTATTATTAGAAAGGTCTTTGAAAATTATATGAAGGTTTATAAATCTTATCTTTATTTAAGCAAATCGTTTTCGAGATACCAGCTCTCAAAGTCTGAAATATGTGTCCCCCCCCCCCTCTATTTTTTTAAACTACGCGATATAAAATTCTAAAAAAAATATATGTTAAGCACATTAATAAACTCTATCAACGATTTTTTGGTTTGATTAAATTATCTCCTATAGTTTTTGAGCTAGGTTGATTTAACTGTATTTTTTAAATAATAAAATGATAATGGTACGGAACCCTTCGCGCGCGAGTCCGACTCGCACTTGGCCGGTTTTTTTCATTTACAATACAATTTACTTTAGTTGTTATATTAATATATAATCAATTAAAATAAGTCAAGAATTCCCTTATTTCGGTAGTATCACGAAATAAGGGACATACGAAAAATTTGGTGCACCTTATTCCGTGAGTCAATCAATTGCAATTTTCAGTAACTTCTATGTTTAAATATTACCTTTTTCTGTGTCAAATCGATAGTTAAAGAACTCAAGGAAACACTCTAGAAATTTCAAATCAAAAGGACTTACCTTTGGCGTTTTATGAGCTTAACAAATGAGAGCGCGAACCTTACGGCTACGCTCGGCGCGTGCACACCAAATAGCTGTTCGCGGCACGCTGACTGTTCCGAGTGACGTATCGCGGAAAGAGTAGGTATAATAATTTTGAAATTACGTTTATTAAAAAGCTTAAATAATGAAGATTTTTTACCCATTTATAATTTAAACATAGGATATTCTGATTTCTTATTATTTGCGCGGAAGTGAAAACTACCGTAATAGCGTACTATCACGTAATAGTGGCCGTTTACCTTATGCGATTTTTTTTTCATAGCAGATTCAACCCTACAAACAACATACAAAGTGCTATCTACAATGACAAAACAACCGCAGATTGCACCTAAAGGTCTCTGCCCACTAGACCGTAGCATACCATGACCGTAGCATGAACGTATCAGACACGGAATGTGAGACGACACGGGCTACTATGCCCACTATAACGTGTGTACATCGTTTCATATCCGTGCTAAGCCCGTTTAGTGACCGTTGCATCCGCGTCGCAACCACGTATCATCCGCGTTGCAACTACGTATCATCCCCGTAGTATGAGCGATTCATATCCGTCGTTATCGTTCGATTGTCTCAGTTTTATCAGTTTCAGTAAACTGCGATCGAAATCCATTGAAGTAATAGAGTTATTACTGGGTCAAGTCAAAGTCAAAAATTATTTATTGAGTAGGCTTAGCAACAAGCACTTTCGAATCGTCAGTTATGCTACTTATACATTTATATGACGGAATGTGTTTATTTATCATTAATATCATTATAGTATTAAATTACACTTATCAATGTCTAGGTAACCTAGACACTGATAAGTG
The DNA here is from genome assembly GCA_025490895.1 of Thaumatotibia leucotreta. Lineage (NCBI taxonomy): Eukaryota > Metazoa > Arthropoda > Insecta > Lepidoptera > Tortricidae > Thaumatotibia > Thaumatotibia leucotreta. The sequence continues at coordinate 8,300 of JALPQI010030681.1, read as the reverse complement.
TAATCTATGATATTAAACTAAAACTTCTTGGAATTGGTAAATATATTGTCTATAGATTTATATGTTCTTGTCATGATTGTCAATGTGACTCCGTCAAGTACTGGTTTTGTTTGATTATTTTTACATCTTCTAATAGTTTTGGAACAATAATTAATTTTAAATAACAATGGAGCAACTGCTAAAGAGCATAGATTTTTCGAAAAAAAAGATATACCGATTTTGTGTACATATTATTGTAATAAAAATCTAAAACCAATAAAATTTATTCTAGAAAGCCACATCAAAAGCATGGTTCTTACCATGTAAAAAAAGAAACAAATTGTGCAATCTATCTGGATAAATTCGTTAAGTTATACGACTGTTTCAAAATTGATATTTTTTTTGATTATTTTGTTTGTAAGAAACTAAGTAGGTAATATTTTTCGATCTCGATGAAAATCTTCGGTTTGCGGGTTTACAATCAGTTAAGTTTTTTTTTTTTCAGAAAATAGCGATGCTGATTATATTATTTGCGTTGTTTCGCCATAAAGGTCTCTGCCCACTAGACCGTAGCATACCATGACCGTAGCATGAACGTATCAGACAAAAAAATATTCTTTGTATGGAAAAGTATGAGACTATGCCCACTAGGACGTTCCGTCGCCGGCCAACACCGTCGCGTGCCATGCACGGACCGGCAAGAATTGTCGGCGAGAATATTTTGCCGGCCCCGACACGCTACGTGCATGGCACGCAACGTTGCCGGTACGGTGTGCGCAGGCGGCGAAACGGTGAGCATACGGGTTCTATTTACATTTTTGTATTGTATTTACAATTTTCATCCAAAACTCTCCAAATTGTTCACTTTTGATAGTGAGTAATAATTTTCTTATGGCGAAACAACGCAAACAATATAATCAGCATCGCTATTTTCTAAAAAAAACTTACTTAATTGATTGTAAACCCGCAAACCGAAGATTTTTATCGAGATCGAAAAATATTACTTCGTTTCTTACAAACAAAATAATTAAAAGAAATATCAATTTTGAAACAGTCGTGTAACTTAACGAATTTATCCAGATAGATTGAACAATTTGTTTCTTTTTTTACATGGTAAGAATCATGCTTTTGATGTGGCTTTCTAAAATAAATTTTATTGGTTTTTGATTTTTATTACAATATTTGTACCTACACAAAATCGATATATTTTTTTTCGATTTTTTTTCAGTTGCTCCATTGTTATTTAAAATTAATTATTGTTCCAAAACTATTAGAAGATGTAAAAATAATCAAACAAAACCAGTACTTGACGGAGTCACAGTGACAATCATGACAAGAACATAATGTACTCTCATAAATCTAGGTATAGACAATACCTATATATTTACCAATTCCAAGAAGTTTTAGTTTAATATAATAGATTACATTTATCAGTATCTAGGTTACCTAGACATTCATAAGTGTAATTTAATACTTTAATAATATTAATGATAAATAAACACATTCCGCCATATAAATGTACGAGTAGCATAACTGACGATTCGAAAGTGCTTGTTGCTAAGCCTACTCAATAAATATTTTTTTACTTTGACTTGACTCAGTAACAACTCTAGTACTTCAATGGATTCCGATGGCAGTTTACGATGTCTGCTCAGAAAAATAGGTGTAGAAATAAACTCCTAGGAAAATACTAGTAGAGCGATAGTTTAGACTACGCGAAAATAATTTGAAACTGATAAAACTGTGACAATGGAACGATAACGACGGATATGAATCGCTCATACTACGGGGATGATACGTAGTTGCGACGCTGATGATACGTGGTTGCGACGCGGATGCAACGGTCACTAAACGGGCTTAGCACGGATATGAAACGATGTACACACGTTGTAGTGGGCATAGTAGTCCGTGTCGTCTCACATTCCGTGTCTGATACGTTCATGCTACGGTCATGGTATGCTACGGTCTAGTGGGCTACCTTAAGCCTTAAGAGTGAAAAATTTGGAGAGTTTTGGATAAAAATTGTAAATCCAATACAAAAATGTAAATAGAACGCGTATGCTCACCGTTTCGCCGCCTGCGCACACCGTACCGGCAACGTTGCGTGCCATGCACGTAGCGTGTCGGGGCCGGCAAAATATTGTCGCCGACAATTCTTGCCGGTCCGTGCATGGCACGCGACGGTGTTGGCCGGCTACGGAACGTCCTAGTGGGCAGAGTCTCATACTTTTCCATACAAAGAATATTTTTTTGTCTGATACGTTCATGCTACGGCCATGGTATGCTACGGTCTAGTGGGCAGAGACCTTTATACGTTGTTGTCGTCAGATTTTCTTGCGATGTTTATTGCACCCTATATAATTGTATTTATTATATATACTCTTTCCTAAATTTAGGTATATATTTTTATAATCCGATATATAGCGCCATTAGATCATACTCGTCATAATGAGGATTTTAATTAATAGAGAGTGATAAGAGTTAATATAATTTTTAATTTAAGTCGAGATAGCATTTGTCGCATATTTTATTCACGGGGTATAAATTTGCTAAACGTAAGTTTGAAAGCACATTTTTAACTGTGTCACCATGGCTAGTCTACGGGTGTTTGTTACTTTTGGTGTCTTCCATATATTATGGGGCTCTGGTGAGTTTCTATGTTATTAAGTTTCTATTTTACAAGATATTAATTATTAAATACACCCAATTTTTATGGGAATGTCGTCACAAGAGACAGCCAGAGGCAACTATGGTGTAAATGGCTCAGGGATGTAGAAAGGTGTACATCGCTTTCCAGACTACCACCACGATCGATTAAAACCCAGTCCAATTTAATGACTTATCGAGTCGTCTTTCCACTTGAAGAAAGACTCAATGTAACATCCTTATCTAAGTACATCTAGTGTTTCAGGTACATCGATTTTACTCACAGAATTAGATTTGGATAGAAAAGTTCATTCATTTGTATGGCGGCCGAGCGTGTCAGATTTTGTACTGAAGTTGTTATTTGCCTATGATTTTAAATATGTCTCAGGCCCTTGAGTATTCATATTTTTTTGTGTTGTTGCAATTAATATTACTTAAGGAGGCATTATTAATGTTTTTGTTCACTTCAACTTACAAAATTTGACGCCCGAAAGCTGCAAGCTGCGATTAAAGACGGACAACTCAGTGGATTTCACTGAGTTCATTTGACACGCTAAGTAGATACGTTTGCTTGATCTATGGTATATATGACATCTGTGATTTTACGATATCCATAAGTCAATACGTCTTGGTCAGGGGGCTACGACGATCTACTAATGCTGAATCAGTTTAGGACCTAATCTGAATAGCGCTTTGTTAGTTCCATAGATAACCAGAATAACTGTTAAAAACTGACTTCTGAACCTAATCTGAATCGCATTTTGATAGTGATATCATTACAAAAATTGCATTAGGATCTAATTGAGTTCTTCTTTTTTTTGCAAAGTGGTCTAAAGTAAAAGGGCATTTCTCCGAGCGTTTCAACCGCCATTACTTCGGTGGCAGCCTTATCACACGAATCCCGTGAGAGATGCAATAACTTTTGGACATAGTAGTTGACGACTACCAATATATCCAAAAAATATGAGATACCCGCGGAAACCGGGTAATAATGTCGCCACCGAAGTCACGGCGGTTGAAACGCTCGGAGAAATGGCCAAAAACATTTAGCTGCATTCGATCCTCATCCTGCCCAATGTGATTTATATCGGACATATTAGAATATGTAAATCAAAAGAAAAGCAACTATATTTTTAAACTTATTAGGTTTACTCATATTTTAAAGACAAACGGGTCTTAATCGCGTAAACTTACGTTTAATTATATCCTGACGTTTCGGGCATGACGTTACACCCGTGGTCGCAGGCAGACTGGCGAGAGAATGTATCAACACCTACGGGCCGGAATTATTAGGTTTACATTTCAATACCTCAAACTTAGTATGACGGTCATGACGAGCCTATATTGCTGGAAGCTAATAGTTGATGATTATTCACGTTACAGCTATATGCTCTCTACTGGGCCGTGCTGCGTCCATCGCCGTCGCCCGCGAAGCCCCACAAGTGGACTCCAACGAATACTGCCACACTTGCCGCAAAATTGACAACTTGTGCTACAATCATTCTATATTGTTAGAGCTAGACGCCCCCTTCGGACAGCATCCTGTTGTGCAGAAATTGGGTTTATTGCAGTCGTCGAGTCCGACAACTAACATCTTGTACTATGTCTTTGAGCCGGTATTCTCTGATCCTGAATACGCCAAAGTAGCCTATATATCCTTAGACGCTCCGAGATTTTCTGGGATTATCAAAGGCTGGGGAACTAGCAACTTCGGTTCCTTTGATGTAAATCAGAGAGACAAAAAGATATATCTAGGTGGTTCCGATGGTATATGGGTTATTAATTCTTCCAACTTTAATCCAAATGCTTTTACCGCAAGAGGTGATATAATCACTAATATTGTTTCGAAGGACTACGTCTATTTTACCAAGTTAGACCAGCCAGGCATTTTTAGATATAAAAACGAAAAGTATGACGACGTTTTGCTTAAAGATGAAATGGTAAATAATTTTGTTTTAGACAGAGTTGTAGACTATAATATATTTTACTTAAACGATACGGGATTATATGTACATTTCAATAGCAAAACCCAAACTACGCCTGTTAATTTATCAAAAGAGAGGTTCTTCAGAGGTCTGACTGTTGATCAGAAAGGAGCGGTGTATGCCTGGCATGTAGACGGTATATACAAAGTAACCTTAGGTAAAGTTCTCTCAGAAACTACACTGAAACGAGTATCAATTATTGCTCCTGATGCTATGACGTTCGATCGATTTAATAATATTATATATTCAATGGGGAAAAAATTGTACAAGCTTACAAAAGTTAATACTAGTAATTGCGTTTGATTGAGTTTGTCTTTGTATATATTATCTGCTTAGCTTTTTTACAATGAGCACCTGAAAGTAACATGTATATATTTAAAATTTTACTGAGTTTAATGAATGCTGAAAGTATAAATCACACGAACGGCGGCGTATTTTAATCTTGCAATGAGTGAATTTTAAGAGCTTTTAGAATGTACGCTGCTAGAATACTACTGTATGGTTATATTTTAAGTTTGGGAAATAAACTAATTGCTTCTCTACCGAATTTTGGTTTCAATTTTATAAATTCTTTTTTTTTATCATTTCACTATTAACCAAATATACCAATTACCAATCAAATAAATAATGTAACCAAAAACGAGACACTTAGCCTTTTTTTTACTATGGTACCTATTTGTACTTGTAGAATATTTATACTTACTGCTGAATTCAAATATTCGTTACCGATCTAAATATTCGGTTTATTGTAACACAGAATTTTCGATTTTTTAATGTTAGAGTTCATTATAAAAGGTCATTGTCACTATGAACGCAAAATACAATGACATAATGTGATTTTATACAGTCACTGGACTGGGAAGAAGGAAATGACGTCATAAAATGACAAAAACGTAACGCTTCAGTTCCTTAAAAACAATTGGAAAGTCATCAAAATGCAAACGGTCGGAAAATGGAACAGTTCATTCTGTTAATTCATCCTTATAACTGAAACCGGAGAGTTTATTTTAAATTGCACTGTAATAGTACATTACGACCCAAGTGCGAAAAACAAGGAATTCGAAACGAGTGGCGATGATTTAAAACAAAAAATCGACCGAGTTAACGAATTTCCTTTTTGCATGTGTCTCGTACGACGTTTTTTAGTACAGGTGGCCCTCCGAAGTTTTGGACCTGACGTAAAATAAGCCACTTCTCGCACTAAAGCCTAAAAAAGGAACCACCTGTACTAAAATAGTACATTACGACACAAGTGCGAAAAACATGAAATTCGAAACGAGTGGCGATGTTTTAAAACACGACCGATAGGGAGTGCTTTAAATCGACACGAGTTACGAATTTCGTTTTTGCACGTGTCTAGTACGACGTTTTTTAGTACAGATGGCCCTCCGAAGTTCCAAACCTGAACTATTATTTCAACGAAATTCTTAGCCTTCACCGTGATTGGAACCCCAGACCTCCAGCTTGGCAGCGGCAACTCAGCTACGGAGGTCATCGTATTGGAGTCGAGGATAATTATTATGACACTATTAATTAAGGCAATTAAGGCGACATACAACGCCCTTGACCATGTGTTGTATTATAGGAATCACCAAGGTTAGTCCTCCAATAAGAAAAAAAAATATTGAATGTCATTATACCAAAGAAAACCGACCAATATCACCAACGTCCGAGGTAGGAATCAAACACACGTACTCAGCTTTTGCGGCTGATGCCTGTACCGCTCGGCCCCTCGGCCTTATGCCCCGGCCAGCGCCACGATATTGGTCTAAGGCGACAGCGAATCCATGAGTTGGAGCGGGATGCCGATATGGGTACGAGAGGGAGCACGATACGTTTTCCGCTAAGCCGGTCGCCTTAGACCGATGTCGTGGCCGCGGCATTAGCAACCACCAGGCTAGGCGCAATTTAGGCGCGTTTTAAAAAAGAAACCCGTATGTGTCCTTTTGGATAAGAAACAGGTCAATATCAGTCTATTTCAGTTCACTGCTAGGCTTCTCGTATTACGCATGCGTTTGGATTGGACGCATTATGGCCGGCCCCTATACCACAAAACTTTACAAGCGTACAATTCTAACTACAAAATTGTATAAATTCCCATACAAATAGTTGTCAATTTTGTAGAATTGTACGCTTGTAAAGTTTTGTGGTATAGGCCATTGGCCACGAAATTTATTTACGGCGACCGGCGGCGATAGAATCCATAAGTTGGAGCTAGAGGCCGATATCGGAATTCGCTCTCGCACGAGTCGCACGTATGGTTTTCCGCCCTGCCGGTCGCCTTAGACCAATGTCGTGGCCAGGCCATTAGGAGGTACGAAAAATATAGGCACGTATTGTTGATCGCTTGAAACATAAATAAATTTAATTTTTCGCCTTTTTTCACTGCCAAAAAAATTTTTTTTTTTTATATTTAGCCTACATTTGTGTCCCACTGCTGGGCAAAGGCCTCTCCCCTCAAACTCCATGACCCCCGAGTGTGTGCTTCCTCCGGCCAGTTGTTAAGAAAGGCATCCAGGTCGTCCCGCCATCTCCGTTTGGGTCTGCCTCGTCCGCGCCTATTTTGTGGCATCCACTTGGTGGCTACGGTAGCCCACCTATCCGGATGCATGCGGCAGACGTGGCCAGCCCAGTCCCACTTGAGCCTAGCAGTTTTCTTACCAACGTCAGCAATGCGTACTGCCAAAAAATGTTACAAAAAATTTAATTTCTTAACAAAAAAAATATGACGTTAAATTCTGTGTTTATTCAAGGCCCTTAACTAAGTATATACATTTTTTTTGCAATGTACCCTACGTCGAGTTTTCTGTTCATATATAAAATGACATGAGGTTAGCCTCGTAAGGCCCAACGTCCTATTTTTAGGACAACAAAGTTTACTCATAGATGCCCATGACGTCATATTTTTCAAAGAAATATGAATTTTATTTTGTAGGGCCCAAAATTAAAAGTAAAATGTCCTTTTTTTAGGACAATGGGTTATTATTTCACTTGTCCTAAAAACAGAATGGCCCTTACGAGGTTAGGTAACGTTAATTTTCTGTACATGACTGTGATAATGATAACAACATAAATCTACACGATGTTTTTTATTGATGTCCGTTAAATTAAAGGGAAGCTTATTTAGGTCGAAAATAATCAATTTCTCTAAGAAACTAGTGTGTTAAATCTTACTGTTATTGAGTTATTAAAAAATAAGTTTAATGACTGAACATTAAGTGTATTGCAACCTTTCATTATCCTAATGAAACTTATTTTGAAATGTGCCGTCAGTCACCTGAGATCTTATTCTTAAGGTTCTCTCACACTTGCCATTTAAATTATTAATAATAATTTATTATGTATGAAAACAAAAAAAAAATTTTACGAAATTAACAAAAGTAGATATGCCAGGCAACTTCTATTAATGTCCCAAGTAAACTGTCCACTTTAATGGATATGTAAAAAAACACTCTGTATTATATCGTCGCTTGGTACCTACATCAGTCACATCACAAGCCTTAATGGAGCTTATACCGTGGGACTAGGTCGATTTGCGTAAAGGTGGATTTAGACCAAACGAGCGAATGCTCGTTCTATCCCCCACTCTACGAAATCAACGAATTTCGAACAATCACGTTTTGTGTCACGTCACGTCATCAGCCTATCACAGTCCACTGCTGGACGTAGGCCTCTCCTATTAACTATGCG
>JALPQI010030680.1:0-41219 GCA_025490895.1 Thaumatotibia leucotreta | reverse complement strand
CTAAAACTTCTTGGAATTGGTAAATTATATTGTCTATAGATTTATATGTTCTTGTCATGATTGTCAATGTGACTCCGTCAAGTACTGGTTTTGTTTGATTATTTTTACATCCTCTAATAGTTTTGGAACAATAATTAATTTTTAAATAACAATGGAGCAACTGCTAAAGAAACGATTTTTCGAAAAAAAAGATATACCGATTTTGTGTACATATTATTGTAATAAAAATCTAAAACCAATAAAATTTATTCTAGAAAGCCACATCAAAAGCATGGTTCTTACCATGTAAAAAAAGAAACAAATTGTGCAATCTATCTGGATAAATTCGTTAAGTTATACGACTGTTTCAAAATTGATATTTTTTTTGATTATTTTGTTTGTAAGAAACTAAGTAGGTAATATTTTTCGATCTCGATGAAAATCTTCGGTTTGCGGGTTTACAATCAGTTAAGTTTTTTTTTTTCAGAAAATAGCGATGCTGATTATATTATTTGCGTTGTTTCGCCATAAAGGTCTCTGCCCACTAGACCGTAGCATACCATGACCGTAGCATGAACGTATCAGACAAAAAAAATATTCTTTGTATGGAAAAGTATGAGACTATGCCCACTAGGACGTTCCGTCGCCGGCCAACACCGTCGCGTGCCATGCACGGACCGGCAAGAATTGTCGGCGAGAATATTTTGCCGGCCCCCGACACGCTTACGTGCATGGCACGCAACGTTGCCGGTACGGTGTGCGCAGGCGGCGAAACGGTGAGCATACGGGTTCTATTTACATTTTTGTATTGTATTTACAATTTTCATCCAAAACTCTCCAAATTGTTCACTTTTGATAGTGAGTAATAATTTTCTTATGGCGAAACAACGCAAACAATATAATCAGCATCGCTATTTTCTAAAAAAAACTTACTTAATTGATTGTAAACCCGCAAACCGAAGATTTTTATCGAGATCGAAAAATATTACTTCGTTTCTTACAAACAAAATAATTAAAAGAAATATCAATTTTGAAACAGTCGTGTAACTTAACGAATTTATCCAGATAGATTGAACAATTTGTTTCTTTTTTTACATGGTAAGAATCATGCTTTTGATGTGGCTTTCTAAAATAAATTTTATTGGTTTTTGATTTTTATTACAATATTTGTACCTACACAAAATCGATATATTTTTTTTCGATTTTTTTTCAGTTGCTCCATTGTTATTTAAAATTAATTATTGTTCCAAAACTATTAGAAGATGTAAAAATAATCAAACAAAACCAGTACTTGACGGAGTCACAGTGACAATCATGACAAGAACATAATGTACTCTCATAAATCTAGGTATAGACAATACCTATATATTTACCAATTCCAAGAAGTTTTAGTTTAATATAATAGATTACATTTATCAGTATCTAGGTTACCTAGACATTCATAAGTGTAATTTAATACTTTAATAATATTAATGATAAATAAACACATTCCGCCATATAAATGTACGAGTAGCATAACTGACGATTCGAAAGTGCTTGTTGCTAAGCCTACTCAATAAATATTTTTTTACTTTGACTTGACTCAGTAACAACTCTAGTACTTCAATGGATTCCGATGGCAGTTTACGATGTCTGCTCAGAAAAATAGGTGTAGAAATAAACTCCTAGGAAAATACTAGTAGAGCGATAGTTTAGACTACGCGAAAATAATTTGAAACTGATAAAACTGTGACAATGGAACGATAACGACGGATATGAATCGCTCATACTACGGGGATGATACGTAGTTGCGACGCTGATGATACGTGGTTGCGACGCGGATGCAACGGTCACTAAACGGGCTTAGCACGGATATGAAACGATGTACACACGTTGTAGTGGGCATAGTAGTCCGTGTCGTCTCACATTCCGTGTCTGATACGTTCATGCTACGGTCATGGTATGCTACGGTCTAGTGGGCTACCTTAAGCCTTAAGAGTGAAAAATTTGGAGAGTTTTGGATAAAAATTGTAAATCCAATACAAAAATGTAAATAGAACGCGTATGCTCACCGTTTCGCCGCCTGCGCACACCGTACCGGCAACGTTGCGTGCCATGCACGTAGCGTGTCGGGGCCGGCAAAATATTGTCGCCGACAATTCTTGCCGGTCCGTGCATGGCACGCGACGGTGTTGGCCGGCTACGGAACGTCCTAGTGGGCAGAGTCTCATACTTTTCCATACAAAGAATATTTTTTTTGTCTGATACGTTCATGCTACGGCCATGGTATGCTACGGTCTAGTGGGCAGAGACCTTTATACGTTGTTGTCGTCAGATTTTCTTGCGATGTTTATTGCACCCTATATAATTGTATTTATTATATATACTCTTTCCTAAATTTAGGTATATATTTTTATAATCCGATATATAGCGCCATTAGATCATACTCGTCATAATGAGGATTTTAATTAATAGAGAGTGATAAGAGTTAATATAATTTTTAATTTAAGTCGAGATAGCATTTGTCGCATATTTTATTCACGGGGTATAAATTTGCTAAACGTAAGTTTGAAAGCACATTTTTAACTGTGTCACCATGGCTAGTCTACGGGTGTTTGTTACTTTTGGTGTCTTCCATATATTATGGGGCTCTGGTGAGTTTCTATGTTATTAAGTTTCTATTTTACAAGATATTAATTATTAAATACACCCAATTTTTATGGGAATGTCGTCACAAGAGACAGCCAGAGGCAACTATGGTGTAAATGGCTCAGGGATGTAGAAAGGTGTACATCGCTTTCCAGACTACCACCACGATCGATTAAAACCCAGTCCAATTTAATGACTTATCGAGTCGTCTTTCCACTTGAAGAAAGACTCAATGTAACATCCTTATCTAAGTACATCTAGTGTTTCAGGTACATCGATTTTACTCACAGAATTAGATTTGGATAGAAAAGTTCATTCATTTGTATGGCGGCCGAGCGTGTCAGATTTTGTACTGAAGTTGTTATTTGCCTATGATTTTAAATATGTCTCAGGCCCTTGAGTATTCATATTTTTTTGTGTTGTTGCAATTAATATTACTTAAGGAGGCATTATTAATGTTTTTGTTCACTTCAACTTACAAAATTTGACGCCCGAAAGCTGCAAGCTGCGATTAAAGACGGACAACTCAGTGGATTTCACTGAGTTCATTTGACACGCTAAGTAGATACGTTTGCTTGATCTATGGTATATATGACATCTGTGATTTTACGATATCCATAAGTCAATACGTCTTGGTCAGGGGGCTACGACGATCTACTAATGCTGAATCAGTTTAGGACCTAATCTGAATAGCGCTTTGTTAGTTCCATAGATAACCAGAATAACTGTTAAAAACTGACTTCTGAACCTAATCTGAATCGCATTTTGATAGTGATATCATTACAAAAATTGCATTAGGATCTAATTGAGTTCTTCTTTTTTTTGCAAAGTGGTCTAAAGTAAAAGGGCATTTCTCCGAGCGTTTCAACCGCCATTACTTCGGTGGCAGCCTTATCACACGAATCCCGTGAGAGATGCAATAACTTTTGGACATAGTAGTTGACGACTACCAATATATCCAAAAAATATGAGATACCCGCGGAAACCGGGTAATAATGTCGCCACCGAAGTCACGGCGGTTGAAACGCTCGGAGAAATGGCCAAAAACATTTAGCTGCATTCGATCCTCATCCTGCCCAATGTGATTTATATCGGACATATTAGAATATGTAAATCAAAAGAAAAGCAACTATATTTTTAAACTTATTAGGTTTACTCATATTTTAAAGACAAACGGGTCTTAATCGCGTAAACTTACGTTTAATTATATCCTGACGTTTCGGGCATGACGTTACACCCGTGGTCGCAGGCAGACTGGCGAGAGAATGTATCAACACCTACGGGCCGGAATTATTAGGTTTACATTTCAATACCTCAAACTTAGTATGACGGTCATGACGAGCCTATATTGCTGGAAGCTAATAGTTGATGATTATTCACGTTACAGCTATATGCTCTCTACTGGGCCGTGCTGCGTCCATCGCCGTCGCCCGCGAAGCCCCACAAGTGGACTCCAACGAATACTGCCACACTTGCCGCAAAATTGACAACTTGTGCTACAATCATTCTATATTGTTAGAGCTAGACGCCCCCTTCGGACAGCATCCTGTTGTGCAGAAATTGGGTTTATTGCAGTCGTCGAGTCCGACAACTAACATCTTGTACTATGTCTTTGAGCCGGTATTCTCTGATCCTGAATACGCCAAAGTAGCCTATATATCCTTAGACGCTCCGAGATTTTCTGGGATTATCAAAGGCTGGGGAACTAGCAACTTCGGTTCCTTTGATGTAAATCAGAGAGACAAAAAGATATATCTAGGTGGTTCCGATGGTATATGGGTTATTAATTCTTCCAACTTTAATCCAAATGCTTTTACCGCAAGAGGTGATATAATCACTAATATTGTTTCGAAGGACTACGTCTATTTTACCAAGTTAGACCAGCCAGGCATTTTTAGATATAAAAACGAAAAGTATGACGACGTTTTGCTTAAAGATGAAATGGTAAATAATTTTGTTTTAGACAGAGTTGTAGACTATAATATATTTTACTTAAACGATACGGGATTATATGTACATTTCAATAGCAAAACCCAAACTACGCCTGTTAATTTATCAAAAGAGAGGTTCTTCAGAGGTCTGACTGTTGATCAGAAAGGAGCGGTGTATGCCTGGCATGTAGACGGTATATACAAAGTAACCTTAGGTAAAGTTCTCTCAGAAACTACACTGAAACGAGTATCAATTATTGCTCCTGATGCTATGACGTTCGATCGATTTAATAATATTATATATTCAATGGGGAAAAAATTGTACAAGCTTACAAAAGTTAATACTAGTAATTGCGTTTGATTGAGTTTGTCTTTGTATATATTATCTGCTTAGCTTTTTTACAATGAGCACCTGAAAGTAACATGTATATATTTAAAATTTTACTGAGTTTAATGAATGCTGAAAGTATAAATCACACGAACGGCGGCGTATTTTAATCTTGCAATGAGTGAATTTTAAGAGCTTTTAGAATGTACGCTGCTAGAATACTACTGTATGGTTATATTTTAAGTTTGGGAAATAAACTAATTGCTTCTCTACCGAATTTTGGTTTCAATTTTATAAATTCTTTTTTTTTATCATTTCACTATTAACCAAATATACCAATTACCAATCAAATAAATAATGTAACCAAAAACGAGACACTTAGCCTTTTTTTTACTATGGTACCTATTTGTACTTGTAGAATATTTATACTTACTGCTGAATTCAAATATTCGTTACCGATCTAAATATTCGGTTTATTGTAACACAGAATTTTCGATTTTTTAATGTTAGAGTTCATTATAAAAGGTCATTGTCACTATGAACGCAAAATACAATGACATAATGTGATTTTATACAGTCACTGGACTGGGAAGAAGGAAATGACGTCATAAAATGACAAAAACGTAACGCTTCAGTTCCTTAAAAACAATTGGAAAGTCATCAAAATGCAAACGGTCGGAAAATGGAACAGTTCATTCTGTTAATTCATCCTTATAACTGAAACCGGAGAGTTTATTTTAAATTGCACTGTAATAGTACATTACGACCCAAGTGCGAAAAACAAGGAATTCGAAACGAGTGGCGATGATTTAAAAACAAAAAATCGACCGAGTTAACGAATTTCCTTTTTGCATGTGTCTCGTACGACGTTTTTTAGTACAGGTGGCCCTCCGAAGTTTTGGACCTGACGTAAAATAAGCCACTTCTCGCACTAAAGCCTAAAAAAGGAACCACCTGTACTAAAATAGTACATTACGACACAAGTGCGAAAAACATGAAATTCGAAACGAGTGGCGATGTTTTAAAACACGACCGATAGGGAGTGCTTTAAATCGACACGAGTTACGAATTTCGTTTTTGCACGTGTCTAGTACGACGTTTTTTAGTACAGATGGCCCTCCGAAGTTCCAAACCTGAACTATTATTTCAACGAAATTCTTAGCCTTCACCGTGATTGGAACCCCAGACCTCCAGCTTGGCAGCGGCAACTCAGCTACGGAGGTCATCGTATTGGAGTCGAGGATAATTATTATGACACTATTAATTAAGGCAATTAAGGCGACATACAACGCCCTTGACCATGTGTTGTATTATAGGAATCACCAAGGTTAGTCCTCCAATAAGAAAAAAAAATATTGAATGTCATTATACCAAAGAAAACCGACCAATATCACCAACGTCCGAGGTAGGAATCAAACACACGTACTCAGCTTTTGCGGCTGATGCCTGTACCGCTCGGCCCCTCGGCCTTATGCCCCGGCCAGCGCCACGATATTGGTCTAAGGCGACAGCGAATCCATGAGTTGGAGCGGGATGCCGATATGGGTACGAGAGGGAGCACGATACGTTTTCCGCTAAGCCGGTCGCCTTAGACCGATGTCGTGGCCGCGGCATTAGCAACCACCAGGCTAGGCGCAATTTAGGCGCGTTTTAAAAAAGAAACCCGTATGTGTCCTTTTGGATAAGAAACAGGTCAATATCAGTCTATTTCAGTTCACTGCTAGGCTTCTCGTATTACGCATGCGTTTGGATTGGACGCATTATGGCCGGCCCCTATACCACAAAACTTTACAAGCGTACAATTCTAACTACAAAATTGTATAAATTCCCATACAAATAGTTGTCAATTTTGTAGAATTGTACGCTTGTAAAGTTTTGTGGTATAGGCCATTGGCCACGAAATTTATTTACGGCGACCGGCGGCGATAGAATCCATAAGTTGGAGCTAGAGGCCGATATCGGAATTCGCTCTCGCACGAGTCGCACGTATGGTTTTCCGCCCTGCCGGTCGCCTTAGACCAATGTCGTGGCCAGGCCATTAGGAGGTACGAAAAATATAGGCACGTATTGTTGATCGCTTGAAACATAAATAAATTTAATTTTTCGCCTTTTTTCACTGCCAAAAAAAATTTTTTTTTTTTATATTTAGCCTACATTTGTGTCCCACTGCTGGGCAAAGGCCTCTCCCCTCAAACTCCATGACCCCCGAGTGTGTGCTTCCTCCGGCCAGTTGTTAAGAAAGGCATCCAGGTCGTCCCGCCATCTCCGTTTGGGTCTGCCTCGTCCGCGCCTATTTTGTGGCATCCACTTGGTGGCTACGGTAGCCCACCTATCCGGATGCATGCGGCAGACGTGGCCAGCCCAGTCCCACTTGAGCCTAGCAGTTTTCTTACCAACGTCAGCAATGCGTACTGCCAAAAAATGTTACAAAAAATTTAATTTCTTAACAAAAAAAATATGACGTTAAATTCTGTGTTTATTCAAGGCCCTTAACTAAGTATATACATTTTTTTTGCAATGTACCCTACGTCGAGTTTTCTGTTCATATATAAAATGACATGAGGTTAGCCTCGTAAGGCCCAACGTCCTATTTTTAGGACAACAAAGTTTACTCATAGATGCCCATGACGTCATATTTTTCAAAGAAATATGAATTTTATTTTGTAGGGCCCAAAATTAAAAGTAAAATGTCCTTTTTTTAGGACAATGGGTTATTATTTCACTTGTCCTAAAAACAGAATGGCCCTTACGAGGTTAGGTAACGTTAATTTTCTGTACATGACTGTGATAATGATAACAACATAAATCTACACGATGTTTTTTATTGATGTCCGTTAAATTAAAGGGAAGCTTATTTAGGTCGAAAATAATCAATTTCTCTAAGAAACTAGTGTGTTAAATCTTACTGTTATTGAGTTATTAAAAAATAAGTTTAATGACTGAACATTAAGTGTATTGCAACCTTTCATTATCCTAATGAAACTTATTTTGAAATGTGCCGTCAGTCACCTGAGATCTTATTCTTAAGGTTCTCTCACACTTGCCATTTAAATTATTAATAATAATTTATTATGTATGAAAACAAAAAAAAAATTTTACGAAATTAACAAAAGTAGATATGCCAGGCAACTTCTATTAATGTCCCAAGTAAACTGTCCACTTTAATGGATATGTAAAAAAAACACTCTGTATTATATCGTCGCTTGGTACCTACATCAGTCACATCACAAGCCTTAATGGAGCTTATACCGTGGGACTAGGTCGATTTGCGTAAAGGTGGATTTAGACCAAACGAGCGAATGCTCGTTCTATCCCCCACTCTACGAAATCAACGAATTTCGAACAATCACGTTTTGTGTCACGTCACGTCATCAGCCTATCACAGTCCACTGCTGGACGTAGGCCTCTCCTATTAACTATGCGTATAAGACGCATTAGGAGGTAAATGCCCATAATCGCCACGCTGGGCAAGCGGATTGGCGATCAAAGGAATGTGTCCACTATGATGACGCTGCTGCCCATCATCAATCTTTTATCAAATAATGGTCAGTGACACTTCAATCCCTTAGTCGACTCTTACGACACCCACAGGAGGAGTTGGGGTGGTGTCAAAATGTATTCTTACTGCCGTCATCACACGGCGTTTTGGACGACGTTTTGTGTAACGAACGAATTTTATATGCCAGGCAACTTCTATTAATGTCCCAAGTAACCTGTCCAATAAACGGAAATGTAAAAAAACATCCTGTATATGAGAAATAACCAAAAGTCCTTTGTAAGGAAATTGAACCAGCTTGAGTAACCTAGTGACTAAACTAGCCGTGTGGTGACGGCAGTAAGAATACATTTGTCACCACCCCAACTCCTTCTGCGGGTGTCGTAAGAGTCGACTAAGGAATTGAAGTGTCACTGACCATTATTTGATAAAAGATTGATGATGGGCAGCAGCGTCATCATCGTGGACACATTACTGCGATCGCCAATCCGCTTGCCCAGCATGGCGATTATGGGCATTTACCTCCTAATACGCATAGTTAATAGGAGAGGCCTACGTCCAGCAGTGGACTATCATAGTCTGATGATGATCACAGAACGTGAATCGTCGAAATTTGTTGATTTCATTGAGTTGCGGATAGAATGAGCATTCGCTCGTTTGGTCTAAAACCACCTTGATGCTAATACTTCATGTACGGGCCCCTCAAAACCTCGCCTCTATGGTAGTCATCATAGGCTGATGATGATGAGTAATAGGGTGGGTCATTTTTCAAAAATTTCGATTTTCTGAAGATAATAGTTACAAAACGGTGCCATTTGATATTTGATTATCACTCTTATTTTTATTATATTTTTAATTTAAGTTTTTCTGCCTCCGGATTTGATTAGTAATTTTCTTAAAATGTATGGAACTTCAAAAAAAAAAGTTATTATTTTTGACTTTTTTTTCGTCTCTTTTGGCTCCATAACTATAGAAAAGCTATTTCCAGGTAAACACAATACTCAAACATAGCTCAAGTTGCAATAAAAAGTAAAAACATAGATATCAACTGTGGTCAGTACAAAATGTACTGAAGTTTCTATGAAATTTTTCAATTAGATCCGGAGGCAGAAAATTAATTCCGATGGCCAAATAATTTTGCACACTCTTTGTCGACCTAATTCCGGAACTATTGACAACTGTTACTAGTAAAAAACAAATACTTTTTTTTTTCTTCATACATCAGTGACCCACCCTAATGAGTAACCCAGGAAAACGCAACCAAAGCAACGAAGGACAATCGTTTCTCATAAGTAATGGAATGTACTCCCTTGTTTTTCATGTGTATTGACCCAGATTGTTCAACGTGGGCCCATCTTACAAACACCCGGCGGAGGCGGCGTCAATTCTTTAATTCACATTGCGTATATAATTTCGTTTGATCCGTAATATGCGTGACTTCATCTAGCGACTAAAAATAAAACCTTTGAAGCATACAGTAGCCGTACCACGACTTTGAAAGTCTCGGTAACGTTAGGGTTTTCTCGATACGTGAATTGGGTATGTAAAATTTTCTGAAGGTATGAATATTATATTTTTTCCTGATAGCCATCGTTTTTAGGTTCAAGAAAATGTGTCTCTTTTATTGTTATGTCCTATTAGTACATTGTGCATCAAGGGAGGTAAGTACGGAATTACTAACGAGAGTGTTAGAAACCCGACGCCGTCAGGCGGAGGGCTTTTATGACTCAAGTTAGTATTCCGCTTACCGACCGTGATGCATACAATGTTTTTCATCACACTTGCCGACAAAAAATATGTTTTAAGACATAATATTATTAAATGACGTACTGACATTTCTATTACTCCCTAGGGAATTTCACTTTTCTATTACTCCCGCTGGGCACGTAAGCAATGGCGCGCTTAGACAGCAAGTGTGATGAAAAATTTGTTAAAAATCTTTTTTTAAGTGAGTGAGATGACATTTGTCTAGTTTTATGGATGAACAGAGCCTAATGCTTTCGTTCAAATCAGTACAATGAAATAAAAAAAAAGTCTGTCGACGTCAATGTCACTCGTGTCATTAATTCAATTTTTTTTTATTATATTGCATTTGTTACGGACGAAAGCATTAAGCTCTGTTCATCCATAAACACTCCATAAAACTGCACAAATGTCATCTCACTCATTAAAAAAAAAGATGTTTGATAAATTATAGGAGATAAAAATAAAAGAGCCTCATTTTCTTGAACCTTAAGACGACGGCTATCAGGGAAAAATATAATAGTCATACCTTCAGAAAACTTTACATAGCCAATTAGGCCATCGTAATCGCTCCAATATGTCAGCGTGAGCGCGATAGTATGCATTAAGTGTCGAGTAAAACCTAACGTATCCTTTGACACTTATGAACTATCGGCTATAAACACGAACAAAAGATACGCACTCCCATGTAAATAAAAGAGACACGGCGATACTCGCCCAGCTATCAGCTATCACCACCAGACGAGTATCTCCGTGTCTCTTTTATTTACACGTATCGAGTAAAACCTAACGTATCCTTTGACACTTATGAACTATCGGCTATAAACACGAACAAAAGATACGCACTCAAGTGTAAATAAAAGAGACACGGCGATACTCGCCCAGCTATCAGCTATCACCACCAGACGAGTATCTCCGTGTCTCTTTTATTTACACGTATCGAGTAAAACCTAACGTATCCTTTGAGACTTATGAACTATCGGCTGTAAACACGAACAAAAGATACGCACTCAAGTGTAAATAAAAGAAACACGGCGATACTCGCCCAGCTATCAGCTATCACCGCCGTGTCTCTTTTATTTACACGGGAGTGCGTATCTTTTGCTCGTGTTTATAGCCGATAGTTCATAGCTTACTAGCTCGCGGTGAGACCAGGATGCTAAGCCTAGTTGCCAATCGCTAGCACTTAGTAGCGTATCGTAGTTTTCCCTCTCTGTCACTCTTTCATATTAGTGCGACAAAGACAGTTAGCTGCCTTTCGCTTACGATTGACGATTAAGCGTTGGCGATTGGCAACTTGGCTAAGCAACCAGTGCCTTTACTTTCGCACTCGTGGTACGGCTACCAGGGTTCAGGCATTTGCTCGGAGTATCGGTGGAGTACGGCACGGTTTAGTCCTTGTTTGGTGTTAATGGGTTCGCGTAGTAGCATTGTGGTTGGCCGTACAAATGGACGTGTTTCTTTAAGCGTGGTATTATTGTGAGTGGCAATATGAAGGTTTCGGTGTTTGTTGGGTTCTGTGCAGGTTTGTGATTATTATTTATATAATATTTGGCCAAATGAGAGATTGCTTATGCATACCTAGGTGCTTAGACAAGTTGCCAATCGCTAATGCTTAATCGTCAATCGTAAGCGAAAAGCAGCTAACTGAGAGGAGAGAGGGAAAACTACGATACGCTACTAAGCGTTAGCGATTGGCAACTTGGCTAAGCATCCTGAGAAATTCGGTCGGTGTCTGTTGAGACTGGGTGGCCGAGTGGTTTGGCATATGCTAGGAAAGCTGTGGATACGTGTACAAAAACCACCCCGAGATAAACTTGGTCGTTTTTCTTAGGTATCACAATTAATATTTCACCCTAATTTATTGTATCAGTGAGGTCTGTTTACAAAGTTAAATTTATCGAAGAGAATTCGGCTAAATCCAATAATGAAAACCTTTATTACTACGTAATAAGAGCGAAAAAGAAACAACTTGGAAGACACCGACCGACTGTGTAACGTCGCGATTTGCCTTAAAAATGCGAAAGCGTCGATAGGTTTAGTGAGACCCTAAGTGACATAACAGTTATGAAAAATTACAAAAAGGCTTTGTTAAGTTAATATCTGTATTTAAGAAGGCAGCTTACTTAATAAAGAATGAAAACATTCTTATCCTGCGACAGATCTCTGCTATGCTTACGAATCAGCAAAATGATATGCTTACCTACGAATCATTTTGCTTATGAACAGGTAAGTACAGTAGGTAAAAAATATGTATACGATCAAAGCGCCATATACATACATATGATGTACTAATAGGGTTATATACAAATATATTTGGCACTTTGCACGCATCTATACAGGGTGTGAGTCTAATACGGGCGAAGCTCTTAACGGGGGTTAGTTTAGGACATAATAAGTACATTTAGATAACTTTTACTTAAAATTAGAACAATAAAATTATCCATTACAAAATAGTTCGGCGCGCAATGTAGATCAACATTAGCACAGGATCAGTGTGACAATATGTCGCTGCGAGATAGACTATCCATCCATATTTTGTTTATATAGTTACTAAAAAAAGATAGAAAATCTATCTCGCGGCGACATAATGATATGTCAATCATGTGCTAAGCGTACAGATGACATTACTGCCATATCAATATTAACAAATGTTCGTACCTACATTGCTCCTCCGTAAATCGAAAAAAAAATGTGTTTGTGGGGCCATAATTAAGTGCAAAGTTACACGATTAGATTTACACACAGTATATCTTTTACCTTCACTGTACATGGCTAAGGTAAACGTACCTACTTAGTACCTGTCTATGCTCATTACCTATACTCTCGGCATCTACGAAACTTAATCTATTTGGGTCGGTACAATAACAAGTTTTATATCAACTAGGGAATGGCGACTTCCTCGCACAACGCATCAGTATTGCGATACAACGAGGAAATGCCGCCAGCATCCTCGGTACAATGCCACAAGGGCCAACCTTAGATGTAGGTTAGGTTAAGTAGATTAGTTCGATTTAATCTATGTACATAAATTGTAGTTTTGAAAATAAATATAATTATTTAAAAACACTAGGGAATTCTATTATATTTGACCATTCACAGTATGTTATTGTGTTACATACACATTGATTAATCCATTTAATATAAATTCCGGATATTTATTACATCTCTGGGCTCTACACAACTCATAACATAAAATCATGTCAAAATGAATTGTCCTGTGAAGCTACGCTAATTTGAGGTTTATTACGTTTTATTAAATGCTTTTTTCCATTAGCATTATAGTTAAGGGAAAACTTTTAGCAATTTTGATGTTTAGATACAATACGCTTTCCAAACAATTAATACAATTTTGCTGGAACTTTTACAATTAAATCTATGTCACGTCTAATAGAGTATACACCGTGTTTTTTTTTATTCCGTCATATTTGTATATATACACATTTAGTCCATATGAAGAGTCCACGGAAAGAACATATCTAGTCAATTCAAATTACAGAAGGAAAAACCACCTTACTTTTAACAGAATAAGGTGTGAATTTGCCCTGATTTTTTTAAGCTCTGGACATGTTTTTTCCGTGGACCCTTCACATAATTTTAAAAAAAAAAACATACAATCGTATTGAAAACCTCCTTTTTATGAAGTCGGTTGAAAAGTAGATACAAAAGTTGGTTCGGAAATTAAAAGTAGAACAATATCGATTTATTATGAAGTAGGTCACAATAAAAAAATATAAATACAGCTAAAGCTTGTCACGCAAAGACACGCTATCTGATGTATAATTATTTAATGAAATATCGTAGGTAGATTAGACTGTAACTAAAATTTACGCCAGTGTTTGTAAATGTACCAATAAAAAAAATAAAAGAAAAAAAACCGGCCAATTGCGAGTCGGACTCGCGCGCTAAGGGTTCCGTACTATTATCAATTTATCGTTAACAAAATACAGTTAAATCAACATATCTCAAAAACTCTCTTATAGTTTTTATAATTAATGAAACCAAAAATCGTTGATAGAATTTATGATTATGCATAATATAATTTTTTTTAGAATTTTATACCACGTAGTTTAAAAAATAGAGGGAGTGGAACACATTTTTCAGACTTTGAGAGCTGATATCTAGAAAACGGTTCGCATAAATAAAAATATGATGTACGTATATAAACCTTTATATAATTTTCAAAGAAGTTTCTATTGATCCACACTTTTATATAAATCTTACAAAAAAATTATATCCCTCAGTTACATGTAGGGCTGCCAACCATAGGTCACAGATATGCGGTACATTCCCGAATAAATTGCGGGACTTGACTATAAAATGCGGGACGCATGAGAAAGTGTATTAAATGATAATAATCGGCCAAGTGCGAGTCGGAGTCGTACACAAAGGGTTCCGTAACAGCAAATATAAAAAAATACGGACTCCTTACGGGTTTTCCCGTGTAGTTGTATACCGTAAGGAACAATTTTCTGTATTTTTTGCTAATTATTAAGCATTGTAGATTCGGAGAATGTGGGGTTATTTCCGCCTATTATTATTTAAATAACTTGTTACTATGGTATACTTTAATGCGCCGGTTTAAAGGCAGAACCAACTATTTCGGTAAAACATCTTTTGGCAAATAGTGTTCTATGCCACTGATATAATACGATGTGTCAAAACCAACTTCAAGGAAATAGTTGGTTCTGCCTTTAACCCGACGAATGTTATTTACATGTCTCACACTATTAAAATAAAAATTGAAAATCCTCTCACTAAGCCCTCCATTTGAATGATACAGTTTGCAAAACATTTTTTTCCTAACTACTGCGGAAAAGCTTTGCGCACGCTTCGCATGCGTAAATTTCTCTTTTTATGGCACTTCTCATGAAAAAAGTCGTTTGATACACGTGTAAAAACTTCTTTTTAACTCGGGTGATTAGCGCCCTCGTTTCACTCGGGCTACAACTTTCACCCTCGTCGAAAAAAATTTTTTATGCACTTGTAACGAAATGTGCTATTATTTCACAATTTCCCAAAGTAGACCTCATATTCAAAATTTATTCATTTACGTTCCACGTCCATCGTTGGGTCACCAACTTACACATGTGTGTTTACTATTCTTTAGTGGAATCCAAACTGAGATAAAGCATTCGTTTTTGGGGAAATAGTTTCAAGTACAATATAAACAGAGCTTTTGTATAATTCGTATTGCAAAAACGAGCTATTAGAACCCGAACTGCTCCATGGGATTAGTGCAGAGAACTTTTTGTTAAGCTACAAATTCTGACAGTACTCAGTTTGTACGTTTTAGTACTGCTAACATCCTTTGTTAAAAATATGTATGAAACGGAAAAAACGCATTCTGCAGATTTTTTTTCCGATTTTGCAAGTGACAAAACACCGTGTTGATACCAGGGTCGCGTTTTATAAAGTTACATTTTACAATTTCGATGTTTGCCTCTCTAACGTACGCACATATTGGCTAGAAAGAGACGCAACTAGGAAAACTGTAAATTGTAACTTTATAAAATGCAACCCAGGCAGTAACATTAACTACTACTGAGTTTAGCATAATAAAGAGTATACCATATTTTCAAGAAATCCCTCAAAAAGTTTTAACTGAAAGGCTGTCTTATTATGACATTGAAGATATATTATATTTACTTTCCAGAATTATACATGTAAGTGTGACATTATTTCTTATTTTTGTTATTTTTATAATATAGCTTCCCATTTTTTTTTCATAACTGATGACATGATTCAACGATTTTGATGTATTTAACTTAGTGTAACCTCTTATCTGTTTGCCACGCCCTTACGGGTTCATGTATTATGTGTAGGTACCTACCTAACCATAAGCATGATTGCGATAAAGAAATAAAAAAAATCCACCTCAATCGATCCAGTAGTATCTGAGCAAATCGGCTGTAACAGACGGACAGACAGGCGAAAAGCGATATTATAGGATTATAAGGGATTCGGTTTTTCCTTTTGAGGTATCCTAAATGCATAAGGTTTAACTTAAGAAACATTTATTACAAATAGCATAAAGCTTTAATGACAATTACATTTAAAAACAATCATTC
This sequence comes from Thaumatotibia leucotreta, assembly GCA_025490895.1. Taxonomy (NCBI): domain Eukaryota; kingdom Metazoa; phylum Arthropoda; class Insecta; order Lepidoptera; family Tortricidae; genus Thaumatotibia; species Thaumatotibia leucotreta. Next base: position 25,043 of record JALPQI010030680.1, on the reverse strand, counting down.
ATTTCAGATCGGTTCAATTTAAATGCACCTAATGCACCCATCACAATCATTCATATTTTGGCAGTATACAAGTTCAGTACACGGTGCTCACAGGCTAGTCCCGGACGTCGGGATAAATTCAAATTGACGCAATCTTAAATTGCTTTCATTTACGTATTCGTAATATTATTTTAGTATTTCTGAAAAGCGGGACAATCGGTGTCCCGCGCGAACCCTTTGCGGGACGCATACTTTAGGGCCCCAGAAACGGGACGTCCCGCATATAGCGGGACAGTTGGCAGCCCTAGTTACATGTATGGAGTGCCCCAACCACAATTATTTTTTTTACAATTTAGTATCACAATTCTGTAGCGGTTTATACAACACATATACCTACTTACCATATTTCATTACTGTAGCACTTATAGTTTCCGAGTAAATCGGCTGTGACAGACGGATAGACGGACAGACGGACATGACGAATCTATAAGGGTTCCGTTTTTGCCAGTTTGGGGCTACGGAACCCTAAAAATAGTAGAACTCACTACCTCCGGCGAGTTTCGAACTCGTGGCGTTTGGATCACTATCTAAATACTAGATATGGCCCATACTTGAAACTCATGGTACGGCGTTTGTTCTAATGACTGTAATAGTATGTAGTTGTAACCTGTAGGCTTATGATGGTACCGTGTGTGTTTAATCGTTTGTCGTAGTTGCCGTCAGGTTCTAACAAGTATGTAAGTGCAAAATTGACGCTTAGCACGATAAATAGATAAAACAGGACCATCATAAGCCACCTGTACATGTACCTAGGCATTCGTTTTGTTTGTCTTCGTATTTTAAACCTGTATTGCATTTGAATAGGTCACCACTACATGCAACAGGCTTTTTCCTTAAACTGGGTCCTTTTTTAAATGATATGACAATTTTTTAAGATACACTAAAAATGTTATTCCTAACTTTCTTAGATGTACGCGAAGAACGTTGTCACGTACCCGACTCGTGGAATATTAGTACAAGCACAGAAAACCATCTCCAAAAACTCGTTTAAAGAAATAATTACTCACACTACGATACTCTTAAGTTCAAATTCCCACCGCGCAACGCTAAATGTCACGTAGAAGTGCGCTCTCTTTCTATCGCGTAACTCGTACCTTTTCTGAAAAATAAGGTTGCTTCCACAGATGTCATATATACCATAGATCAAGCAAACGTATCTACTTAGCGTGTCAAATGAACTCAGTAAAATCTACTGAGTTGTCAGTCTTTAATCGCAGCTTGCAGCTTTCGGGCGTCAAATTTTGTAAGTTGAAGTGAACAAAAACATTAAGAATGCCCGAGTTGTCATTTGGTTACAATAGAACTTTATTTTCTAGGAAATCAACATACACTCCTTAAGTAATATTAATTGCAACAACACAAAAAAATATGAATACTCAAGGGCCTGAGACATATTTAAAATCATAGGCAAGTAACAACTTCAGTACAAAATCTGACACGCTCGGCCGCCATACAAATGAATGAACTTGTTTCTTCTATCCAAATCTAATTCTGTGGTTGCTTCCTTTTAAAAAATATATATAATCGTAATATTTCATTACTACCTTTTCAATATTGTTTTTTTTGTTATATTGTTCATTGTTATAATATAATCAATTCTCTGACAGCGGTCGAATTAGTACGTAGATATTCGACGAACAATATCCACGTGTGTATGATTTCGCGAGGTCGCGATCTCATAACGAACGACCGACCTGTAGTATAGGAAGGGACCCGTCTGAAAATCAGCGCTGGGTATACTACCACGTATATCCAGCAAATAGCTGAGACGGGTACCCATTGCCCTTCATCTTGTTTTTAAATGTTTAATTATATTATATGATTACTTTGTTCTTCACTTTATGTTTATTTTTTATGATTACGTTATGTTTAAGCCTGAAAGGATTGTATATGTAGTTTAGCAACTTGTGGCAATAAAATTTATTTTATTTTATTTTGATGCACTCCCCGGGGTGGCACTGACAGTTCGAAAAGAACGCGCTAGTTGGTCAGGCCAGGGTCCTTAGACATGTTGTCAATCGCTAAAGCTTAATCGTGTAACATCCTACATGGGCTAAAAGCTTCATTACTGAAAATGTGAAAACTATGAAGCTCCAATAAAGCTCTGTAATAGGGAAATCTAAAGTTTAGGGAAAAATATAAAATAAACAAGGTATAGAGAGGAAAAAGAAAATATTTATTAAATTAAAATTTCTTATTAGTTTTACAATTAAATCTAAGGACTCTACAAGCTCTGTATCTCATTTGGTCTGGTTAGGACTTTATGAGATACACCGTCATGATTGCTAGGGCCAAATACCTAAGTCAGGAAAACATGACGGTACAAAAACCTGACGCCAAAGGTTAACCTGCACACACACACAAAAATAGAAATTAATATAATAAAATATTGATAATAGCATGATCATCTAGTGGTAAATTGGACAACATTATGATAAGTAATAACCCAAATCCTCTGAGGTATGAGAAATGTTACAAAGTCTATGTCCGAAATATGTTCCAACAAACGATAATATCAAAGCCATTTGACTATTCTACACAAGGAGTTAAATGTAAAGTAAATAGAAAGCTTGATTAGAATTCATGAACTAAAGACCTTAGACATTAGAACAAATATTTAAATGTTATAGAACACACTAAAATTGTCATATCTATCCTTAAATCTGCAGTGATTACTAGCTAGATTAAAATAATATTTTAAATGTCAAACATTGTCTCTACAAAGCTTAGATAACGCCTATAAAATGATCCAGATAAATAAAAGAGATTACAATTTAGACTCGTATATGATACCCCATATATGTCAAGTGTAAATTTAGAATCTAACAGTAGAAAATTAAGTTAAGATTATGAAGAGTAATTTAAAAGAGATAAATTAATAAAGTTGTAAAAATTGGCTTTAAATTTTATGAATAACCTTATGATAAACGCTTAAGACTAACTTATCAACTATAAACCACGCTTAGTCTTACATAATAGCTGCCTATGATCAGCTATAAGCCGCTCGTACGAGTACAATATATTAACCAAACGCACACGTAATTATGTTGGCCAATGTCTGAACGAGAGTCTCAGCGTGGACCGATTCTATACAATCCAGATTGGGTATTTAGAGTTGCAAACCGATACAAAACCCTCGAGTATAACGATGGACTTGTATAGAATATCCGAACGCTAGGAATAGATCCGAAGATACAAATTCAGAGACTTGAGAATAAGAATATGACAATATGCCTCACAAGACGTTAATGTGTAATATATATGTAAGCCGTATGATTAGATAAGTCCCATAGCGTTATGAGACAACCACTTTTATGTAATAGTATTCTATAAGAATACTCAGGAATATTATGTTTGATATAACATTATTATGTCTTCAGCAAGCCGAGGCAAAGCTGAAGTGAACACAGAAATAGCGATGAATCAGTACCTTAATACTAAACCACTTAAAACTAACTTATAACTAAATGACGCTTGTGTTTTATACTGTGTTGATGAACACACACATGACAATGGTAATGCCTGAACAAGAGTCTCAGCGTGGACCGATTCTATACTATCCATATTGGGTATTTAGTGTTGCAAACCGATTCAAAACCTTCAGGTAAGTCAACAGACTAGCATTGAGAATATCCAAACGCTAGGAATAGATCCGAAGATACAAATTCCAAGACTAAAATAAGAATGTGATAATTTTGTAATAATAACACTCTTTTCTAGAAGAGTCATATAATAATCTGGTGTCAATGTGGGCATGACAATGACAATGATAATGGAATCAGTTAGTTGAGATAGCAAGAATACGTATATAATATATAGATTTGTGTATCTTTTGAACACTTAATACAAGCACCGAATTAGAATAGAATAGAATAGAATACTCTTTATTGCACACCTTAACAAAAAAGAAAACATGGTTAAAACAGACGATTATACATAGAGGTACACAACAGGCGGTCTTATCGCTATAAAGCAATCTCTAATCTAATTATTGTTCAATATGAATTATACTTGTTTGCATGGCTACAAAGGTACCCCTTGTATATATTTCCTCTTTGACATTTAGAGAAGGCAATTCAGAACCCGTAGTATTACATATGAAAGAACCAAGTGTGACCATAGTACTGGGAATTGCACATCAATGCACAGTATTATTCAAGCTCCATGGTAGCAAGCCCAGCCCGAAAGCATGAGACAACTAAGTCAATAGTCTGTAAGATCGTTGAGCTTCGCACTTGCAGCCTCGCCCATATAGTATAAAAATTAGATTGTATGTAAATATATAATTGGGGTCTTTAACCACAAATGTTAGCAAACAAGGGTACAGATGTCTTATCGTATGCTATTTGGACGTCTTGCCAGAATAGTTCTAGCCAAGTGGTCCATTTCGCGAGTGTAAATAAATTACAAGCCCAAACGATTCAACCTTTTCAAAGATCACGCGAGGGCATCGATCAAAGACGAAGTTCTACCATGAAACTCGTGGTCCCCTAACAAATTAGGTGACTTATGAGAACGTCGATCCCGGACGTAAACAGAGTTTAACTAAATTTAATATTAATATTTCTATAATAGTTACTAGAACCACATCTCTCAATTAAACGAATCACATTATCAAAGATACGTAAGCCCAATTCCATTAATTACAACTTTATTGTTAAATGCGGTCAATTCCAATTCAAATTAATAACTTTAGCATTTTAATCAATTCTGTGAATTTATACGTTCCGTTATATGATGTAAGTAGCTCAAATTATGCTTTAATTGACAGTAGGGTAATATATACTTAAATGTTTAGAATAAGTTTAAAATATTAAAATCTGGATCATTTTATAAGAGTCTCAAATCCATAACGCACACGTGATATACAGTTTATAATCATTGTAATGAATCACGCATTCATAGTTTCTAATATACTATTGATGGATCAACTATTTCTACTTAGTGACTTCAATTACTGCGTGATTCATTAGCAAAGAGCCGCGTAGCCCAATATTTATGACATTAAATATAAGATATTAAATAACAGTGCGTTGTCAATCTAGAACTTGTAAACAGCAATATAATTATGTATTATATTAGATTCTCAATCACGATTGACAACTAAAATATCAACTGCAGTTATATGTCGTACGGTAGATGTTAAATCTGTAATACCCTTAATTCTAAATGAAACGTATATCCGCTCGAATGGACGATAATAATGTATGGAATAACAGTGTAGACCCAACACGTAGCACGCGAGCAGTGACGCCGAGATGCAGACGCTGTATATGGCACCCTTATGAATGGAGTAACAGGGCCGACCCAACACGAAGCACGCGTGTAGCGGTGTCGTGATGTCGTCTGTACATGGCGCCCTCTCTCTCGTACGCACGAAACACCGGAAAGTAGAAAAGATCATGTTTATAAGAGGTATTCATAAGAAGTTAATAATTTTGATTACGGATTATAATTGAACGGAATAATAGAAGAATACTAAAAGAGTAATTCAAATACTAAAACTAATCAAGCAATTATTGCCCATAAAATATTCTGTTTAATCGATAATTATTCCAATAAAGTATAAACTCTAAATAATTAACCAATAAATCATCAAATAGTGGTATTCAATTAAAATAGATCCTAGCCCGCTCTCCATAACATTAATATAATATATTTAAGTTTAGAATTATTTTTCAATATGGCACACACTTAATTTGGAGGGTAGATTTTCCTATCTATTAAATAAACCAGAAGCAACACACCAGTTCAACGGAGTCCTGTCAAGACAAAATGGCTGACGCCTTTGAGCATCACTTGCGACCGACGAAGTATTAGATGCTGATGTAACTGCAGGTACTAAGCAGTTCCCGTAGTGTCGACTCCGCATTTCCACACCCTTCATCCCTGGATGATATGGCCTCTCGCCGATGGACATGAACCGGAAATGAGAAATATTTATTTAGTTACCTACCAACATTTATACACTGTACAATATGATGAGAGCTATAATCTAATACGGAAAGCAGCCATCCTAACATCTTCGCTTCGGCAATTACCTTAGCTCACAACTAACCATACTTTGTAAGGGATCGAAAGACCCCCAAACCCCAACCGCAGTGAACGTATTAAATATAATAGTGTGCTAAAATAATACCACAAGCTCACAGCGGAGTAGAATGGCACTGAATTCAAACCAAATTTAAGGGAAACACTATATCTAATAATCAAATATTAATGAATCAAAGTATTTATAAAACACCATTATAAAACAGTTTATTTAATTATTCACTTTGTAAGTATCATATTTTAACACTGATGCAATAGGCTTAACTCGTAACTAACCACACCTTGTAAGAGGCCGAAAGACCCCTACCGCATTGAACGTGTTAACACGTGGCGCATCTATACAACCTACATGAACCAATGCTGCGCGCTCCACTGGTCTACTACTGTCGACCAAAGAATACGGCAACCTAATAATTAATACAGAAAATATTTAGATAAACATGTTACGTTATTAAAATGTCACTCGATTATCTTCGTATTGCCGTTACGCTGAACATTATAAATCAAGTTAAGTAAATTAAATCAACCGGACACACGCACGACCACAAGCAATGATTTATCATTATATTCCTGTCATAGATTGCAATTTAAGATCCAATCTGCATGAAAACCATCCAGACACGGGCCCTGTATCCAGATACCCCCACACAAGCCGGACCCCAACTACAAGCTAAAACTAATTCATTAAATTAATATTAAATAACTTACGTTCGCCCTTGTGTCGGTTTGCCGTAAACTTATAGTAGTCACTAATCAACCAGTACGATTCGATACCACTTTGTAATTCTATAAAGCATTGTCGAAAGTATGTCGGAATAATAACTATTCAATATTTAGACTATGAATAAACACGATTAGCACAATTGAACGCGCATAATAGAAACTAAATATTCGGGCACGCTCATCTGCAAAGAACAACGTATCCATTTAATTTTCAACAGAATCTGAATCTACCCACTTTCTAACATATCGCTGGAATCCCGTATGATTCGATGCACCTATTATTCTACAAATCACAAAGCAATTCCTATAAATATAAAGTATGCCAGAGGCGACGTACCATATCCATGTGGTGCATCCTTTGTGCGCCCAAATGCCGGGTGGTACCGCATTTCTATCTTCGAATCACGCCCAGGAATGGTGTTACTCGCCCTATGCCTCCGCTGCCGTAAAGCCTGCCTGTTATATCTGTGAACAATTCTAAACACGATATGCCTTACGAACTAAACTCACTGACTTCCTTACGACTCGACGCTCTGCCGACGAAAAGCCTCGAATACCTGTTACACTCCCTTAAGTCAGATTCTCTCAACTCTCATTCTCAATCCCTCAATTGTTCGTTCATTCAACGTCTTTGAATCACCTCATACTGAACATCTTTTACCATTGGCTAACAACAACTAGCTCGAATCTGATTGGTTGAAATTCTACCCGCTCTGTTTAATTCCATAGTATCCTGAATGAAAACACTGACGGACAATAGGGATGATGACTGTAGTTAAAATAAATTATTTAACATTATGCACGACATAATACACGAAGAAAATATTACTAAGATGATGATTGCAGTATTTTTTGTACAGAACTTCTATTTAATAAATTGAAAAGAACTTAAAAGAGTAGGTCATTTGGCAGTACTCAAACGTGACGTCACTTTTGAGTATTTCATATAAAATTCCATAGTGGTGAATAATGGTGATCGTTTTGACAGTTCGAAAAAAGATGCTGATTTGACTTGCCAGTCATCATGCCTATTGTAGGTCACGTCACGTGGTACGCGGCGACGTCATGATATTTTAAATCGAACGCCTACAAAAAGAATTAAAGCAAAGAATTATCTTCAATCGATGTCGATACGTTACAATCGTCAATCGTAAACGAAAAGCAGCAAACTGTCTTTGTCGCATTAATATGAAAGAGTGACAAAGAGGGAAAACTAAGATACGCTACTAAGCGTTAGCGATTGGCAACTTGGCTAAACATCCTGATAGGACTCAGGAATAAATGAAGTGCTACTACGTGTTACGCACTATCTATTAATAGGTACGACCGTAGTGATGCGTATCGCAATTCCCTTAACAAGGTTTAATGGCACTGATATAGAAAATGTACTATTCTCCAAAAGTCCCATCTTAATATAAACCTGACGACTTTTAGCACACTTTGTAAATTTATATTGTGGTGAATGCAGTTTTAGTGTTTTACAAAATAATCTCGAGGTATACTACTAGTCACGTGACAAGATACCAGGCCCCCCCTCCCCCTGGTGACCAAGAGTGGTACTTTGACGGACCCCCCCCCCCCTAAACAGGTCACGTAGTATGGGTATGTTTCCTACACTTACACAAAGCAATAAGTCATTTTATAATTTTCTATTTTAGTTTTACTCAACCTCCGTTCTCCTTATTTTCTGTTCTTGAAAAAGTGGCAGCGTTAAACGCACCGCTTCAGTTCGTAATGTTTCCCCTCCGCGTAGTTCTAGATCTTCCTATATCTTCTTTGCCCTTAATTTTCCCTTCTATTACCGTCAACTGCTACAACTTTGTACGGAAATTCATGTTTTTTTCAAGTAACTCTTAAAGTATGTGTTATCTGTACTCTTTCTTGCATTGCTAAGCTAATCTAGTTCAAAATACATTAGTATCAGGGTTCAAAGTATGACAAATACTAGTAGTTTAGCTTCTAGAAACATTTAAAGTTACAGTCAAAGTTGTAGCCAAAAGCTGCAACTTTGCCTAGTCGATTATGTGTGGTAATATATGGAGAATTTAAAAATGGAAAACCTTTTTAATGTTATAGCAGTCATATCTAAGCCAAGGGGTCAGAAGAATACACTAAATACTACGCAAGTCTTTTTTTTACGACATAGGCATAGTTGTGACGTGTTCTACAGCATTTCCATACATTGTCCCGAGCGTAGCTAGGGTTGTGCCAAACAAAATAGACACCAATAATTTTACAAATTTAAAAAATTGCTTTCTTTTATTAATTTGCTAAAATTCAGTATTGTAAGGGTTGAAATAACAAATAGTTAATAGTAGCTAAAGACTTCATTAATAAAACTAATTTTTTATTCATATTTTTTTTTATTACGGTACAAAACTACTTGACAGTGACAACCCTAGACCAGGCAATTTTGGGACATGTACATTCTAAGAAACCTTTCCCAACATTGCCCGTCGTCATTCTGGCCTTAAAAGAGTTTATTTACTTGAAAAATTACATAAAACATCGCAAAGAGCATATTTACTTACCATATGAGTACTCCACATGTGGCTTTAACAGATATTTTCGCACTTATAATAAAAGTTTTGAACACATCGAAAAAACACGTGGTTGCTTTCTAAGCGTTGACACCGACTGAGTTTAAAAGTACCTGTGTTGCCAGGAAAAGATATGTGGAAATGGGTTGCCAGATAAATTCTACAAATTTTACTATTTATAGAAGAAAAGAATATGTAACAGTTTGGTAGAATAGTAGGTTTTTGTAAAATGGGCAAAATTGTAGCAGGTTGGCAAAGTTGCAGCAGTCGACGGTAGGTTTGTTATTATGTCATATATCTTAGTTCTGTAAAATTGGCCAAAATATGCTGATTTTCCTTTTTTTATCGTTAGTATAAATTCCATCTTTTTTTTGGTTTAAGCTCCGTCAGGTACCTATACAAAATACCCGGGTGTTTTCGTTTTCCAGGTCTTACTCTATAAGGTGTGTTGGGGAGACGAAACGGTTTGCTGAATTGATTTCTGACAAGTTGTCCTTGTGCTATAGCTGTCGCGTTTTGAGCTTTGAGCTATAAAAGCTTTTCATAAAAGCCGGGATGATAGTATAATCTAAAACATTAGTTTATTCCAGTCAATTAAATTGCAGATAACTTAGGTACTACATTATAACACGCACTTGGGGTCATTCATTTATTACGTAAAACTATTTTTGCTAGTTATTGACCCCTTACCCTCTATTAAGTATAAGAAAAAAAGGGTAATAAACGAATGGCCCCTTATATTCCGCAGCTTTCTATGGATAATCGATATAATGTCAGTAATGGAGACCGCTTCATCAAATATTTATGTTTCCGCGGCGCCGTCAGCGAACCAATCTCCTCTTAATTTCTGGTCGTTTAGCGTTTGTGTCCGTGTTAATGTGTCGTGTTACAAAAACGGACTAGGGGCCTGCTAACCTCAAATACACGTTTTTTTTATTGATTTCCGTTAAATTAAAGGGAAGCTTATTAAGGTCAAAAATAATCAATTTCTCAAAGAAACTAGTCTCTTAACTTTTACTGTTATTGAGTTATTAAAAAAAAATAAGTTTAATGATTGAACAAGTGTATTGCAATGTTTATTACATCCTAATGTTACTTATTTTGACATGTGATGTGCCGTTAGTCACATTAGATCTTATTATTAAGGTTCTCTCACACTTGCAATTTCAATTATATTATTTTTTTTTTTACGAAATTAACTCTCTTATGTATACGAAGCCAAATATGGTTGGTTTGGACTTTATTGATTGCTATTAGGGTTCAAATTTGAAATGCATTTTTGCCTGTCTTATACATTAGAGGGTTAACAAAAGCTGTTATACCAGGCAACGTCTATTAATGTCCTAAGTAACCTGTCCAATTTAACGGAAATATAAAAAAAAAACACCCTGTAGAATATAGTTATCTGCCGGATAAATGTTAGCGGGCCTTACTTTATGAACCTGGGGAAAAGGAAAAAGATACTTTTACATGATGGATATACTTTTACGGGAATTGTAATACAGGGCCTTAAAGTTTCATGAATTTCGCCTCTTTTTAATAGGAGTTTTTTTTTTCGAGAGAAGCGAGAATGTTAAACCATCGGATTTGTAATTGGTTTTTCCTACGCATCAAAGGCAATTATCATTCATCCTAATAATGAAATAAACACGCATACTAGGTGGGAAAACCAAGGCTACAAACAGCTACGGAAGTGAGACACGAAACTACATTTAATTACTCAAAAGTGCCGGCAATTTATCGTTTGTCTCCTCAATTGATTAATGAAAACACTATTGCAGAACTAATTACGCCACTTCGTTTACTATTAAGAATTTGTAAGGTTGTTTTACTTATGACACAAACTGGGTTGTGTTGTGGGTAACTACTACATAATATATGCTTAAATAGTCCAAATATTTTATTCATATAAAATCAGTTCACAAATAACAACTTAAGTTAAGACTAAGCTTAAGCCTAATCAAAAAGTCCCCCACGAGTCATCCCTGGTGCAAAGGTACCCATTACACTAGCCGCGTTACAACGCTGCACGGCGATTATGCTTAAATACATTGAAAATAACCATGACTCGCAAACAAATCTTTGTGATAAATCCACAAATAAATTCCCTCGCCGGAATTCGATCCCAAATCCTCCTGCATCGTAAGCTGAGTCACTACCAACTAGGTTGCGGACAACTGTTAACCACTTATTCTGTTTTTTTCCAGCAATCTTCTCACTGCTGGCCTCCCGCATTGCAGCCAACACAACCGCCATCATCGATGTAGCTCCAGAAGATATAAAAACGTCTCCCGGATACTGCTCCACCTGCGTCAAATTCGACGGAATCTGCTACAACCGGTCTTACCTCTTCCAGCTGACAGCCAACTTTAGAAAGCGGGTGGTCATCAAGAAAATGGGCATCATGAGATCCAGCAATGTCTTGTACTATAGCTTCGAACCGACATTAGAAGATCCGGAGTACTTCAAAGTGGCCTACGTGTCTTTAGAGTCTGACCCGTCTTCAGATCAGCCAAAATTCAATGGCACCATTAACGATGGTAACGTAAACGTGACGTTCAATTTCTCTGTCTTCGATATTAATCAGAATGAGAACAAAATATATTTAGGTGGCTCAGATGGAATTTGGTACATTGAAGAGGCAACTGATCAAAGGCTTCTTAAATACTATGTTGCAAAAGGAAATAAGGTTACTGATGTTGTTTCGAAGGATTACGTTTATTTTACAAGGTCAGATTATTCAGGAATAATTAAAGATAAGAACGGGGAGTTTTTCTTTCCGCTAGAGAATAAAACTATAGAGAGTTTTGTTTTGGATAAAGATGTTGAATATACAGTGGTTTATATACATTCTACTGGATTATACGCTTTCAATAGTAAAACTAAGGAAGATGTTAGATTGTCTACAAATAGGTTCTTTAGAGGTCTGACGGTGGATTTGCAAGGGACAGTTTACGCTTGGTATATAGATGGGATATATAAAGTGACATTGGAAAGTGTAATGGCACATTCTGCAATAAGAAAAGTTTCCGATGTTATAGTAGGTGCTATGACGTTTGATAATAAAAATAATATAATATATACAGAAGAAAAATCGTTGTATAGGTTAACAAAAACGAATACCACTAAATGTTAGGTTTGGCTGTATTTGGGATATAGAAACATTCCTTTTTCTACCTGATAAAAAAACTACCTAGGTATCTGAGATTCGCTCGTAAAGTTGAAACTACACGAAACCCTTGGAATAAGGGTTGATTACAAAAAAATTGTACATAGTTAAAGAAATTTTCATCACACATACTTTATAAGCGCGCCATTGCGTGCATGAATCACGGGAGTAATAGAAAAATGAAATCCCCTAGGGAGCAATAGAAAGAAAGAGACGTTAGTATGTAATTTAATAATATTTTGCTTCACTAATTTTTTGCTGGCAAGTGTGATGAAAAACATTGTACGTATTCATCACGGTCGGTAAGCGGAATACTAACTCGAGTCATTTAAAACTAACTATTCTAACACCCTCGTTAGTAATACCGTGCTTACCTCTCTAGGTGCACGATGTACAATCAACAACACAGCTGTGACTACAGACAAAGTGCTAGAAATATGCATACTCACCTTTATGTCCAGGCAATAAAGTTCTGTTTACATATTTTTGGCACTTTGCCTGTGTTCACAGGTGTGTTGTTGACTGTACTATTAATGAAACCAAAATTTAAAGTCACAATTTTTATTTATTTATTTATTTATTTAATCTTTATTGCACAAATAAAATAGTACAAAGGGCGGACTTAATGCCAGATGGCATTCTCTACCAGTCAACCATCAGGCCAAACAGAAAAAAGCTGTGGTGCGGGAATTTTTGTGTTACGAAGTAAAATTTTGTGTGACAACGTTTGGCACTGAAAAAAGGCGACGAATATAAATTTTGTATGAGCGATCCACACACCTGCTTTTTGTATATTTGCCATCTTTGTTCCACAGACGGGATCGTAATTTTTGTTTTGATTCAGGCCTTAACCACCTATGTATTAAATAGTTTTTTTTTGCAATTTAGTCATAATCTAAGCTGACATTGTACATTATTCGTAAACAATCAAGATTAAGACGTAATAAATAACTTAAATCTACAAGAATTACTCGTTGAAATTAACAAGATTTATCATAGGTATACCGTAAACTGGGGCGAGTAAGGATTGCGAGGATAGTTGAGATATAATGGGGTGATAAATGTGATGAGAAGGGTGAGAAAAGTAGGTAGTCATTTGGTTACAATAGAACTTTATTTTCTAGTAAATCTGCATTCACTTAGGTGCAAAACTGTCCCAATAAGCGCCTCTTAGTAGTTTATGGAAAAACATGTCGATTAACACTTTGAGCGCGGGGAACTCCCGAGGGGAGTTCTCTGTTGGAGGTCCATTTTCGCTACAAAGAAAAATCACGGGATCGGCTACGAGTGTAGCGCGTAGCACTCGTCCGCAATGAAAGTGTTAAAGGGGAATTTGAAAATATTGCTAAATAAGTTTATTTGAATATTTTATAAATCCTTGCCAAATTTTACTTTGTACACGATCCGTTCTAATCCCATATTGCTTTAGCTACGGAGCCAAGTCGAATTTTGATAATAACATCGTCTTAATTATTAAATGTAACGTCCTATACTCTTTATGCATACATAAATATAAAATTAAATGTTATTGAGGTTTGAATTTTGAATTCGTTCCAACTCACCCCATTCTACGGTACCAAAAATCAAGTACTTTAAATTTGTATAAATAAATACGCTCAGCTATAAATTACTGAGGTGATTAAATACATGCTTGTTTCTAAGATACTGTAAATAAAATAAAATACGGTTAATATATCTTCATTAAGTTATCAAATACCATCAAATTTCTGTGATTTGTTGTACCTAAAGTAAATTAAATACTTGTAATTGGATCATTAATATTAAGTGAATAAATATTTTTCATTATGAGTATCGCATTTCTTTTAGATTTAATATATGTATATAAATTGTACAGTTTTTAAAATAAAGACCGCTAAATAATAATACAGTAACTATTATACATAAAATGAAATCATACATTTCGTTGAAGTTAACATAATATAATTCATTTAATTTTCAATTATATTTTTTTTCAACAGCTTCTATTTGCTAATCATAGTAGCAGAAATACCAGTGGCATATTATTATAATATTTTTTTTATATTTTTGGACATCTTTACACAATTCGACCTAGTCCCGCGGTAAGCTCAATTTAAGGCTTGTGATGTGGGTAGGGTACCAGGCGACTATACAGGGTGGTCAGCATTTACTGACAAACAAATTAGCGTCCTCACTTTGATACAAGTTGGATAAAAAATACCAAATTCAAAATTTTACGTTAAAAACGCATCAAAATAGCATTAATGCACGTAAATAAAAAGAATAAAACATATCCCAAGGATGTTTGGTAATCTAAAGACTGCCCTAGACGTTAAACCTTCGTAAAATCAAAAAAAAAGTGATACTTAATGATGAGGATTTTTCGGAGTAGTCGGTCAAATAAACTTAAAAAAAAACTTCTAATTTTTTTATTTAAAAATGAAGTAAAATTTCGTCTGTTTTGTTGTTCTTATCAATAAACAAAGACAGAAAATACCACGAAAACTCGATTTGTGTAGTTATTCAAGAAAATTTTTACTACTTAAAAATGTTAAGCTTTTTTAAGTTTATTTGACCGACTACTCCGAAAAATTCTTATCATTAAGTATCACTTTTTTTTTGCTTTTACGAAGGCTCAAGGTCTAGGGCGGTCTTTAGAATAAGAAAATTCCTTGGGATATGTTTTATTTTTTTAATTACGTACATTAATGCTATTTTGATGCGTTTTTAGCATAAAATTTTGAATTTGGTATTTTTTTATCCTATTTGTATCAAAGTGAGGACGCTAATTTTTTTGTCAGTAAATGCTTTATTTTTAGTAATACTTTTACAAAATGAAACTAGTTAAAAAACCCAAAAGTTTTATTTTTATTAATAAATTTCTTCATTCCAGAATTTTTCAAAAATTCATAACTCGAAAACTACAAAAAATCGGCTAACATACATGGGGTAATTCTAAAAAAAAAGGAATCTAAAAAAAATTTTTGACGTCAAGGTTTGGACCACCCTGTATATATAATAGATAGATACATTATAGATACTTAAATACATAGACAGCCACGACCAAGGAACAAATACTAGCGAGGGAATTATTTCTGTATTTATTCCACAAATAATGCCCTCGCCGTGATTCGAACCCGGAACCTCCAGCTTCGTAGGCAGGGTCACTACCAACTAGGCTACGGAGGCTGACTAAATTATACATAATTAAGAGCTAATAAATAGAGTAGATACAATTTAAAATTGCCCCGGTTTGAATTTATTATTTGTAGTTTATGTTTTTACGCAGTTAATTTTTTTAATACGGAGGTTTTTAACTTTCTTTCTCCTAAATAAAACAGTCACAGAAATTATAAACTCAATAACGAAGTTTGATGTCGAAAATCACTACAGTGCCAAAAACTCTGACCCGCAGACCTAGCCAAGATGCCAAATTCGTACGAAAAGTCACGTGATTTCCAAACATTATTCCGATGTGACTTATCGCATATCGTATACGATTGCAGAATGCCATCTTGGCTAGCCCTGTCGCGATCCCGAACAAATATCGCGACTGTTTCATCCTCTAACCTATGGTTAAAAAATAGTATTCGAATTTGTAGCGCTCCGAGCCAAAATAGCAAAACGCAACCCTTTCAATGTCGTAATTAAATTTTCCATATTTTGTACTGTAGGCTTATGGTGGTGCTGTGTTTATCGTTTGTGGTTATTGCCGTCAGTGCATCTTAGCAACCCCATTCTCTCTTAATACTAAGTATTCAGTTTAGGTTCTGCTTGTTTTTTGACAGTGAACTGATACATGGCGATTCAGATTTGGTCCTAAAATGAATCGCGTTATTTTATATTAGTTGGAGATCTCTAAGAATGAACTTTTGACAGTTATATATTAAACCTTATAATTATAATTATAATTATGTCGGAGGGGTGCTGACTTGCAGCGATTGTGGTCGTACATTCGTTGCAAAAATCGGCTATGTCAGTCACCTAAGAGCTCATCAGCGACGCTCTCAGCAGAATGCAGTCGCCTTGGCCGAAACCGGCTAGGATAGGATGATGATGATGAAACCTTATTAAAGGGGTATTAAAGAGTAAGGCTACCCGTTTTTCCGATATTCTTGACGTCATATATACAGTGTGTAAATCTAATAGGGGCGATCAATTAAACCAGGCATGGGATTCATTAGTGTAATCATGGATTACAAGGTTTTTTTTTAAAGTTACTCTTAATTTAGACCCCACAGAATTTTTTTAAGATTATCGGAGCGGCAATGTAGGTACGAACATTTGTTATTGATGATTTGTCAGTTATGTCATCTGCTTTTGAAATTAGCTGTCAACGAGTGCTTAACTCGCGTATGTTGCTTTACGTTGCGCGCCGAATTATTTTGTATGGAAAATTTTGTTGCTCTGATTTTAAGTAAAAGTTATTTGAATGTACTTATTATGTCGTAAACTAACACCCCTTAAGAGCTTCGCCCGTATTAGACTTACACCCTGTATAAGGCTCATTTCGAAAGTGTCAAAAGTTCTTTATTATAAATCTTCAACTTGCTATAGTTGGAGATTTACATAGTATAGGTAAATTCACTAAAGCTGGCACGAATGGAATGAATGAAATGAATGACACCTATCATTGTGTGCATGCGGCTCTGCTATACCAACCTGTATCTACTGTCATTTTGACATTCACACATAGATGCTTTCTGTCACTTGCTCGATCCATTCGTGCCAGCTTTGTTGAATTTACCTATAGTCCCCAGGCCTACTACCGCGAAAATCTAAAATTCGTAAATTTGGAGTATTTTCCGTTAATTAAATCCTCGAAATTTACGAATTTCGATTTTCGCGGTAGGGCCGCTGGTTCTAACAAGTAGGTAGGTATGCAAGTGCGAAAGTTACGAGCACGATAAACGATAAACGCGTGACCATTATAAGCCACTTGGGTGCTTAGCCAAGTTGCCAATCGCTTTACACTCTACTTGGTGCTTAGACAAGTTGCCAATTGCTAACGCTTAATCGTCAATCGTAAACGAAAGGCAGTAACGAGCGGAAAGACCTAAGAGGGATACGCAGTAGCGTATCGTAGTTTTCCCTCTTTGTCACTCTTTTATACTAGTGCGACAAAGACAGCTGCCTTTCGTTTACGATTACGATTGGGCCTTAATTTGTGATTGGCAACTTGTCTAAGCACCCTGCTCGGTAAAATTAGTATTGCGTCTACACAATTTTTAAGTTCTGTGTACTCACAGCACAACATTTGCTATACAGATATTTTTTTATTTCTACTTAAGTTAAAAAAGTCTTTTTAGATTCTTGTTAAGCTAAAGCAAGTAATAGACTGCCTCGCTTAGACTCCGTTTCATAAAATAGTTTTCAAAGGAGATATTTGAAAGGGGTATGGATAGTGGATTATAATATATTATAATAGTACTATAGTATTATTATAATTAGCAATGTAAAAGTTGCAGAACATTCTCAAAATTGCGGGAATATACTCGGAAATTTCCGGGAATTTTCATGAGAATTTAAAAGTAACTTCTCATTAAGAATGTTTCCATGAAAAACTTATAAAAATATGTTATTTATACATAATTGTTTTAAATCGTAAATAAGTAAACAAGGCAGTAAATATAACTCATAATCATAAGGCGTGTATGTACCTAGTACGGTCTTGGCTTGATTAGATTATTAGTACAACTATTATTAGTTAAATTGAGATTCCCGAGAATATTATCTATGCAAGTTTCGCAACGTATGAAACTTCTCCTCGGTACAATACTAATTATAATTGTATAACAATAGAGTTGTTAAGTACAGGGAAGTAAAGTACATAAAGAAAGTTAGTTTTAGGTTTCCTACAAGAGCGAATCGATTTAAAATGCAACTGGGCAGACTAAGTATGTGTATAATATGAAGCAGATTTTCGTTTTATGTAATCGGTCGATGCAGTTTCTTCCGTTATTATATAACTGCCAGTGTAACATCGCAAGTAGCAATGTACATAGGTACCTACATTGTTGCAGGACATTCTCATAATTGTAGGAATATACTCGGAAAATTCCAAGAATTTTCAAGAGAATGTAAGGGTAAATTCTCATTGAGAATGTTTCTATGAGAACAAAAGTTTTATAAAGAATATTGTACCTATTCCAAAATTGAGTAAACAAGGCATAAAATATACCATAAAAGACATGTATACAACGGGTTTGGTATGATTAGATTTCTTGTAAAATTGAAATTGCCGAAAACATTAAATAAATAAATATCTTGGGACATCTTACACTAATCGACCTAGTCCCACGGGCACGGTAAGCTCAATTAAGGCTTGTGGTGTGGTTATCAAGCGACGATATATGTAATAGATAGATATATATAGATACTTAAATACATAGACAGCCAAGACCAAGGAACAATAAATACGCAAATAATGCCCTCGCCGGGTTTCGAACCCGGAACCTCCAACTTCGTAGGCAGCATTACCAACTAGGCTATGGAGGCTGACAAACACATTCTCTACAGAAGTTTTACAACTTATGAAACTTCTCCTCGGTATATTGCTAATCGCAAGTGATCTTTGGTTTGGATGGAGCTGGCTACAACCTCGGCTTAACGGGAGTGCACAACAGCGAAGACCACTTACATTAACTATTGCCGGAAAACGGCCAACTTTACTGGAACAACAATTCCGGGGTTACGTAGGAACTTGGAAACCGTTAGAAAGGACTGGAATTTTTGGTAACGGGAAGATTTTCATCTTGTATAGATCCTATGGCGATGTATCTGTCCAAGGTTTCTTCTTTCCATCCTGTTACCCTCTGTTAGGGTGTAAGGGTGTGTTTGCCGTGTGGTGACGGCAGTAAGAATACATTTGTCACCACCCCAACTCCTCCGGGTGTCGTAAGAGTCGACTAAGGGATTGAAGTGTCACTTACCATTATTTGATAAAAGATTGGTGATGGGCAGCAGCGTCATCATAGTGGACACTTTACTTTGCTATTCTCCGCTCCCTTAATATTTCTCAATCTCCACTAGCGTGGTTCCGCAGCTATCTTTTTGGCAGGCGCCAGCGTGTTAGAGTTGACGACAAACTGTCTGATTGGCGTGGACTCTCCGCCGGTGTGCCTCAGGGAGAGGAGAACCTCTCCTTTTTTCAATTTTTATAAATGGTATTACTACGGAACTTACTTCTTCATATCATCTTTATGCAGACGACCTACAGATTTATGCAGCGGCTAGTATTGATGATTTGTCCTCGTTGATTTGTCAAATTAATTATGATTTAGAAACCATACGATGCTAGGCATATAAATTTGGTTTGAAAATTAATGCACAAAAGTCGCAGGCGATTGTTGTTGGCAGTTCTCACTTTATAGGTTAGGCTCACAGCGATGGTGGTACCTAACGTAATTTTCGACGGCACTCCTATCCCATTCTCTTCTACTGTTCGGAATTTAGGTATCACCCTTGACCAGACCCTATCTTGGTCGCCACATATCGCAGAGGTGAGTCAAAAAATTTTTAGTTCTCTCCACTCTCTCAGGCGCTTACAAAATTTCCTCCCGCTCCATACCAAGCTTACTCTGGCCCAGTCTCTTTTGCTCCCTCTCCTAGACTATGGTGACATTGCGTTTCTGGATCCTAATGAAGAGCTGTTATGTAAGCTGGAACGCTTGCAGAATGTGTGTATTAGGTACATATTTGGTCTCCGGAAATACGATCACATTTCTAGCTTTCGGTCCCAACTCGGCTGGCTTTCGATTCGCCAGCGCAGAGATGTGCATGTCCTGTCGTTGCTTTTCAACATACTCTTTAACCCTACTTCTCCACCTTATCTACCTACAGGTTGTGATCATCGCTTACGTTCAAGTCATAATCTCATCCTTGTCATACCCCCTAACAAGACGCAAACGTATGCTAAGTCTTTCACTGTACACGTTGTGAAATTGTGGAACGCTTTACCTCTATCCCTGCGGCAGTGTCAGTCTGTGGCATCATTCAAGGCTAATATTAATAAGATGTGGTTGTCCACCAACGGTGATTAGGTTAATTACTGACATTTTAGCAGTTCTATTATTTTTTATATATTTCATTTGTATAATATTTATGTATGTTATTATGATATGTAGTCTATGTATTTTATGATAAAAGTTATATGTGTATTCTATTCATTTTGAGAGAATGTATTTTATTTATTTATTGTGCATCATGTGAGTTTGTCTATCTAAACTTTCGAATCTCCACTCAATTTCTCACAGGTTAGCTGGAAGAGATCCCTTATAGGGATAAGTTCGCCTTTGTACTTACATTTTTTTATAACTGTGTTGTAACATATTCTGTGTACAATTATTTATTTATTTATTTATTTAAACTTTATTGCACAAAAGTAAAACTTAACGTACAAAAGGCGAACTTAATGCCATGAGGCATTCTCTACCAGTCAACCTTAAGGCAAAGCAGAGAAATTGTGGGCGTTGCTACATCTATCCAGTAAAATAATATGAACAAAAACATATATATCATATCTATACCTACATATATACCTACACAAATATATACATGAACTAACTACATACATACATTAAAATACATTATTAATATTATAACCGATGAAATCAGCTAAAACAGAAAAACTAACAATCCTTCATTCCGCTAGCAATGAGAGCACGTAAGGATTTCTTAAATATAATTTTACTTGGAGAATTTTTGATGCTAAAGGGGAGTCCATTCCAAAGACGCGCCACTTGCACGGTGAACGAATTTGACATGAAGCCAGAATGGTGATGAGGGATAGACAGAGACATATTACCGGAGGAGCGAAGTTGACGATCGCGAGTGACGCCATAGAACTTAAAGAGTGAACTAAGATAATCAGGAGATTGTAGATCATTAAGAATTAAGTGATTTACTACTACTACTACTACTTTACTGCGATCGCCAATCCGCTTGCCCAGCGTGGCGATTACGGGCAATTACCTCCTAATGCGTCTAATACGCATAGTTAATAGGAGAGGCCGACGTCCATCATAGGCTGATGATGAGGGTGTAGGGCTCGAATCATTTTCTTCCACTGGCTTCGGTCCTGGGCAGTTTGGGTCACCTCATCCCACCTCATGCCCAACCCACATCTCTTGCTCTACGGATCGCCGCCCAGTGAATTTACGGCGATCACGTTTCCGCTTGCCGGGCATATTCCAGTTCAGGGCTATTTTGGACATGTGGTTGTTTCGTGTATCTGTCCAAGGTAATAAATATCTTGGGATATCTTACACAATCCGGATTAGCAAGCTGATGTGGCAAATGGGCAGGCCGCATTGCGCGCAGAGCAGATGGCCGATGGGATCAAAAAGTGCTGGAGACACGCTGGAGACCACGGTTTGGCAAACGCAGTGTAGGATCCACCCACGAGATATATATTGTACAGGGCGTTCCATGATTATGGGACATTGAGGGAACGTACCTTAAATATTCTAGAGAGGATATTTTGCTAATAAAACTGCATTCAAAATTAAAAAAAAAGTACTTGCTTTTCCCGTTTTTCATTCTTTTAGTTTTTATTATTAAAAGGTTTTTATTAACTTCACCGCGTATCAACTGTCGTCGATGCTTCAAATCTTGTGATCGATTTTTCGACCACTTCTACTGCACCGAAATCAATAAAATTTGGAACTCTTATCAAGTCCCCATGACAATGCAATATTATAATATTTGTATCCTTGTATCCTCAAAGCCTGATGCTGCAGACGTACTGCGTACCTTAACCGAGAGTGTTAGACACGTGAAAATGAAAGTATAGCATGTTTGGCATAATCAAATACTAACAGCCTAATCTTGACTTCCAACTCCTCACTCCTGATGCTGCAGTACTGCCCACAATAACCGCAAGGATTATCTTTTATCGATATCTTGATTTTAAAGAAGTTCTTTTAGTATGAAGTAAAAACATACGAATTTAATACTAATGTCCCACTCCTCAAATCTTATACTCCAGTGTTACTGCCTGCCACAACCGCTAGGTTTAGCGATATGTAGATTTTGAAGTACCTAATGCTTTAGACATTAGGCAGACACATAAGGATTTAATTATCATCATCATCATCATCATCATCATCATATCAGCCGAAAGGCGTTCACTGGTGAATATAGGCCACCCACAAAGATTACCACAAGAACCGGCCCTGTGCCACCCGCATCCAGCGACCTTCACCAGGTCATGAATCCACCTTGTGGGGGGCCTACCCACGCTGTGCCTTCCGGTACGTGACCGCCACTCGAGAACCTTACCGCCCCAACGGCCGTCGGTTCCACGCGCGACAAGCCCCGTTCTCGTCAGTTTAGCGATATAAAGAGCTATATTGGTTACTTTGGTTCTGCTGGTCTCATTTCTAATCCGATCTCGCAGAGCGACTCTTAGCATAGGCCTCTCCATTGCCCTTTGGGTGACTTGGAGCCTACTTACGAGGCCCATTGTAAGCGACCGCGGTTTAGCACCGTATGCCATTACTGCAGCCCGCCGGCTGATAGACTCATAGGGTCACGACTGATAGAGTGACAGCGTGAGTGATTCGCGTAGGGCGAGCCGTCGGGCCTGCGGCTCTCCAGCTGATAGAGTGACAGCGTGAGTGGATCGCGTAGGAAGAGCCGTCGGGCCTGCGGCTCTCCAGCTGATAGAGTGACAGCGTGAGTGGATCGCGTAGGAAGAGCCGTCGGGCTTGCGGCCCTCCAGCTGATAGACTCACAGCGTGAGTGGTTCGCGTAGGGCGGGCCGTCAGGCCTGCGGCCCTCCAGCTGATAAAGTGACAGCGTGAGTGATTCGCGTAGGGTGATCCGTCGGGCCTACGGCCCTCCAGCTGATAGAGTAATAGCGTGAGTGGATCGCGTAGGGAGAGCCGTCGGGCCTGCGGCCCTCCAACTGATAGAGTGACAGCGTGAGTGAATCGCGTAGGGCGAGCCGTCGGGCCTGCGTCCCTCCAGCTTATAGAGTGACAGCGTGAGTGGATCGCGTAGGGAGAGCCGTCGAGCCTGCGGCCCTCCAGCTGATAGAGTAACAGCGTGAGTGAATCACGTAGGGCGAGCCTTCGGGCCTGCGGCCCTCCAGCTGATAGAGTAACAGAGTGAGGGGGTCGCGTAGAGCGAGCCGTCGGGCCTGCGGCCCTCCAGCTGATAGAGTGACAGAGTGAGAGGGTCGCGTAGGGCGAGCCGTCGGGCCTGCGGCCCTCCAGCTGATAGAGTGACAGCGTGAGTGGTTCGCGTAGGGCGAGCCGTCGGGCCTGCGGCCCTCCAGCTGATAGAGTGGCAGAGTGAGGGGGTCGCGTAGGGCGAGCCATCGGGCCCTGCGGCCCTCCAGCTGATAGAGTGATAGAGTGAGTGATTCGCGTAGAGCGAGCCGTCGGGCCTGCGGCCCTCCAGCTGATAGAGTGACAGAGTGAGGAGGTCGCGTAGGGCGAGCCGTCGGGTCTGCGGCCCTCCAGCTTATAGAGTGACAGAGTGAGGGGGTCGCGTAGGGCGAGCCGTCGGGCCTGCGGCCCTCCAGCTGATACAGTGACAGAGTGAGGGGGTCGCGTAGGGCGAGCCATCGGGCCTGCGGCCCTCCAGCTGATAGAGTGATAGAGTGAGTGATTCGCGTAGAGCGAGCCGTCGGGCCTGCGGCCCTCCAGCTGATAGAGTGACAGAGTGAGGAGGTCGCGTAGGGCGAGCCGTCGGGCCTGCGGCCCTCCAGCTGATAGAGTGACAGAGTGAGGGGGTCGCGTAGGGCGAGCCGAGGGGCCTGCGGCCCTCCAGCTGGTAGAGTGACAGAGTGAGGGGATCGCGTAGGGCAGTAGGATAGACAGGGAGTGTGAATCTCTCGGATTTACATAGTGCGTGCCGTAGTGCCGTCGGGCCTATGGCCCTCCGGTTGATACATTGCATGGATTGACCCTTTAGGCCCTCGGTTCGCGTCGGACTTTCCGTCAGACCTGCGGTCCTCCGGTTGGTTTGAGCGAATGAGTTTAAATTTTATAGTCTCGAAATTCGACTTGTATAATATGTAAAATATACAAATTTTAACTTGATTTTCTCAATAAACCAAATTGATTGATATATTCCTTATTGTCAGGTACTTATTGTATGAATAACACGTCCATTTGAGACACTTCGGGCATTCAAGCTTACATTAACCACGCCCAGCCTTTGGTTTTCATTTGTCGATCGAGATATTTAATAACATTTTTTTAGTGTCGGATTTCTGAAAATATCTATTCAGCAGGGATTCGCCTCCCATTACACATAAAATAATGTCCATTACGTTTACATATGTGTCGTGATTCGTGATGAAAGCGCGGGAGTATAAGCGCTACTTTGCATGCATAATTTGTATTACATATTATAAACAACATCTTTGATCTAGGAGGTATAGTATCGGAAATTATCTTAACAATTGCACTAAAAACTTGAAAATAAAATAAGTAAAAAAAGTTTTAAGTTAAACGGTTTTTATTGCACCAAAAACTAGAAAATAAAAATTTATAGTATCTAACCGTAGATGCTACTTTCTGTAGATTACT
>JALPQI010030679.1:0-14658 GCA_025490895.1 Thaumatotibia leucotreta | reverse complement strand
ACAGTGGCAAGTGGCTCAACAATCCCGTGTGGTGACTGTACAATATAAATCGCTGGGTAGTCCTTTATCGATCGAATCGGAATGACTGACAAAAATCTATTTTCAACAAATATAATATATTGTATACTTAAACCTAGCGGCCCATATTGAATTCTTTTTATTAAATCCACCCAATATGTTGCAGGTACCACCAGTCGCAGAAAAGCCTGAAGATATATACATTAAAGAGATGTTTGAAGGTGGGCGGCCCTTCCAATAGTAGTGTTGGGAGCAATATTTACAACCCGGCGAAACATGTTAAGAGGACCGGCCCTAGGACGATAGTCATAGATGGCAGTAATGTTGCTATGGAGTGAGTATTTTTTGAAATTAAGATTTCCGTTATAGCCAAATCAAATCAATTTAGTTAACCACAACAAATAGGTGGTCAACTATTTTTTTTAACACATTCAATGCCAAGAGCGCCACTGGGGAGTTGTCGGTAATTTTGTTCACATGCCCCCCCCCCGCCGACTCCCCGGGGATTTATGCGTCGTTGGACTAAAAGTAAATATGGCGATGTATAAAAATGTCTACATATAAAATAAAATTGGTCCGAGTGTTAGAAAGCCAATACTTTAGAATGCTTAAGTCTTATCAAGTCGGAATATAAAAATGACTACTATCAAATTATAAAAATGTTTATGTCTTATCAAGTCGAAATATAAAAATGACTACTTTCAAAGTGTACAAATGTCTAAGTCTAATCAAGTCTGAATATAAAAATGACTACCTTCTTTACTATAGGTCCAGGATTAAAATAATACATATACGGATCAAATTCATCACCACCAACAATCATATACAGGTGGACATTTTTATACTTCGTCAAAATTATATATGCCCGAACTTATGCAAGTGGACATTTTTATACATTGCCTTATTTACTTTTAGTCTAGTGTCGCAACATGTTTATATTTGGTCTAATATACAGGTGAACATTTTTATACTTCGTCAAAATTATATACGCCCGAATTTAAGCAAGTGGACATTTTTATATATCGCCATATTTACTTTTAGTCCAACGACGCATAAATCTCCCCGGGGGGATTTTATCACTACCTCGTCGGTCCTAAGTTCTGTCATAAAGATTTTGTCTAGTAAAACATTGTAAAAAAAAAAACGAATACAAAAAACGTAAACACATTTTGAAAGCTTATTTTATGGTGATGAAATTGCGTTATATAAATAAATACATTTTGTGAAAACATGCTTCACAAAACTGATAGAACACCAATATTGTAGAAGTGTCTGAATCATTTTGGTTTTTTCATAACCTCTACACGGTGGAATTTAATCGGTGAACAGGAACCCCATTTTTCTAATTCAGTAATCGATGGCGGTCACGTTTATGTAGTACTTAAGTGGAACCAAGTTTTTTTTTTAGCATAATTTTTTTTTATGTTGAAATTAAAATTTATTGTCACCCTACTAATGGTTTAGTCTGAAAAGTTTAATACCTCTTTTCAAACTTTAGAAACTTAGAAACTTAAAACATAAATGAGCAATAACCACTCACATGCTTTAATTTTTGCGATAGACTCTATTCCTATGTAAAATAAGAGCGATGCATGGCTGATAGTTTGAAAAGAGGTATTAAACTTTTCAGACTAAACCATTAGTAGGGTGACAATACATTTTAATTAAAGTTTAATTTCAACATAAAAAATTGTTATGCTAAAAAAAAAAACTTGGTTCCACTTAAGTACTACATAAACGTGACCGCCATCGATTACTGAATTAGAAAAATGGGTTCCTGTTCACCGATTAAATTCCACCGTGTATAATAGGACATCTTTTAAAGCTAGAATGCCTAGAATGTAGATGTCTAAGAAGCTCGTACTTCAGATAGTCATATCTAGAAAATTTCGTATTTTTCTATTTCACTTAAAAACACATAAATTTGAGTATCACGAAATAAAGGCATTTGGTAAATCACGTAAAATAGCTATTGAAGGTTAAAAACCAGTTGACTCTTGTACATCAAAATAAAGGTAATAGACCATGCTATCATGATTTGCTACGAAAAAGCCATCAAACAAAAATTAAAATAAATACGGGCTAAAATTGCTAGAATCGGTCGCGTGTTTTTGACGTGTTTTTTTTTATACCTTTTTCACATATTACGAGGCTTTGTGCGAAAACAAAACAATAATTTTCCTGAAAATGTATTGAAAGGCAATCACTATTAAAAAACCTTTAAACCTTAATAGTACCTGTTAGCTTTCTTGACGTCAAAACTTTATGACAGAACTTTCGGACCGACTAGGTATAAAATTGCAGTGCCAGGACAAAAACAAAGGCTAACCCTGACCTTACCAGACATCGTATACTGTACAAGTGTACATTTTATAGCATCTTAGGTGTAGCGTTAGGGTAGTTCAAAAAAACTAGCTAGCTACAGAGTTACCCCTTATTCATAAATGTCTCGTAACTTAGCAAGCCGCTAAGTATTGTTTGTCCCTTTCAATCTTATCGACATGTCTATAACCTCCTGCCGCCCATAGGCCTATTAAAAGGTCGAACAAATTAAATTCTATTCTATTTTCTACAGAATTAATTCAAAATTCACTGGCAAATTGTATTGTCTGGGCGGCAGGAGCATATGACCGAAAGGGACAAATAATTCTTAGTGACTTGCTAAGTTAGGAGTCGTTTATGAATAAGGGCGCTATAATATTGAGACGAGAAAATATAAAGGTCATTGGGCATTTTGTTCGGGCATATGACGCACAGCGTACACAAACGAAATAGGGCTAGGAATGTAGGTAAATGTAAGTGCTACTGAGTGGCATGAGTCGCATTCTTGCAAGGCGAAACCAGAAAAGTAGGTGACCTACTTTATATATTATATGCAATGCTGAAAGTAAAAACATTAAAAAAACACTATGTCGGATACAAAAAGTCGAATAACTTTTTTGGTTGATACATACGGAAAAATTACATAGGTATTTAGAAAAGTGAGATTTAATTCTTTATTTTAAAGCTAGTTTGGTCTCTGTACGCGAAAAATCATGAAGTCAAAAACGCCCAATGACCTTTGGTGGCACATTTTTTTTAACTATGCAGCGTTGTTGCGTTAAAGGCATATATTCCCAGTTCTGGCTGTAATAGTTAATTAGGGTTTCTCACAGTAATGTGAAGCTCTTGATCATCTCACTAGAAAATATTCGCAAGAATACAAAGATGTCCGGTGATGAATATAAAATATTGTGAACGTAATTGCAGGCACGGCAAAGGGCGAGTGTTCTCGGTGAAAGGGCTGAAGATCTGCATCGACTACTTCGTGAACCGCGGACACGAGGTGCGCGCCTTCGTGCCGAGGTTCCGGTAAGTTGCCACATTTACTGGCTTATTCCCAGGGATCGCAACTTTGATGCCGGTGACCGATAAAGGATCCGATATATGATGTTCTTTTACTAACATTGCAATACCTCAATTCTTAATAATGAAATATTGAGAATTGCTTGGTATTTGCAATATATTGGTTAGGGTGCTTCTTATTTTTGCAATTTTGTAAGATGTTCGAACCAATAAAGGAGCTCTTTGCTCCCCCGATTGCAATTTTCTATGGGGCACCCTCGCATTTTGTTATTTGATAAGTAAACCATATTTGTTTTTTTATTATTGTTTATAATAATTAAAAAAAAACACAAATATGATTATTATTGTTTATAATAATTAAAAAAAAAAAAAAATATGGTTTACTTATCAAATAACAAAATGAGAGGGTGCCCCATAGAAAATTGCAATCGGGAGAGCTAAGAGCTCCTTTATTGGTTCGAACATCCTATAAAATTGATAAAATAAGAAGCACCCTAATCTTGGTATATTACAAATCATGCTGTGTCATTTATCATCCTTCTCGTTCTTTATGCTTTTTTGTTTTCAAATGTTTCCCTATATTACTTGCTTTTCCTGTTAAATATTGGTCAGAGCAGGAGCAGTACATTTTTTCATTTTGTAAAATCAGAAAAGTAAATTTCTGCAAATACGGTTCCATAGCGAAACAATAATATTTCGGTTATATTTTACCAATGAAAAATAATTAAACAGAAATTGGTTGTCATTTCCCACAATCTTGGTTTTAACATGACAAATGTTTTTATACGTGGCCAGTACGTGGAAAAACTCTTAACTCAAGTTTTAATATCAGTAAACTAAAGAGGCTAATAAGTTCTTATTTGATTAAGTGTATATGTGTCTTTATTCCCGGTACAAGTGTCCCACTACAGTCCCTACAGATGGGGAAAAACCCAGTTGTTACCACTGGTGACAATCTGGTGGTAACAGGTGGGAATAACCCCATTTACAGTTGATCTACGCTCGTAGCGCTACATTGATGCCAGAAGCGTAGGTTTTACACTTTGTTTCTATAAGCTTAGTGGAAGTGATGACAATGTGTACTTGTGTAGTGGTTAGTGGGATCCACAAGGTCGTCGAAGGGAGAAATTGCCGTGTTCAGTGTACACGTGCTTTGCCCCATTTTTTTTACTTGAATGCCAAGAATCTCTGAAGTGGCCGTGTGTTGTCATGCTTACCATTTTGATACGAGAGGGAAGGCGTTTAAAAGGAGAGTCCAGGCAAACACAAGCGACATCGAGCGAGGCACGTTGCGTCGCGCTGCAACGTCCTCGGCTCATTCCGCGTAGACTGCTATTTACCATTAAGCTACTCCCATAGAGCTGCTTCATAGGCTTTCGTTTTGCGCAATTCAATGTCAATATTTTCACCTATTTTGTGTGTTAAGTTGGAGGCGAAAGCACTTGATTCCCTCTTGTAAGTTCCTACCCTGGAAAGAAGGATCCTTATAAAATGACTTGACTGTATTTTAAGCAGCCTTTCGCTCTGGATCGCATAGAGATAAGATAACACATAGGTACTTCGCTTTTGCACGTTTCTTTGGTTCAAAAGCGTGAAATATTTTAAGGTTTTTAAATATTTTTATAATTTATGGATTTTGTTTTTCGTTTTAGGTGTAAATTCGGCAAGAGTACAGACCCTCGACTCCTAGACGCGATGGAACGGAGCGGCCTAGTTGTGTACACTCCCTCAAGGGAGGTGCAAGGCAAATTAATCACCTCCTACGACGATAGGTATGTTCGGGCAAGGCCGTTGTTTCTTAATTTTAGACATACATACACAAACACACAGACACACATACACACTTTTTAACATGATGGTCTGCGACTATATGTAACATGGACGTCTAACGCCAGCTCAAAAATGCCCCCAAAACCAATTGTTCCATTGTGCCAAGATGGACAGGACATAGCGCTTTTCGTGACACCGCGCTTATTTCGACGCAACATCTTTGACAAATGTATGTATGTATGTATGTAAATTCTTTATTGTACACAAAACACAGGTAAAAAAAAACACATAATAATTTAGATAGGTACAAAGGCGAACTTATCCCTGTAAGGGATTTCTTCCAGTTAACCTTTGAGCAAATGAGTCAGCCACAGGAACCAAGAGATAGACAAACAAAAACGTGTACATTGGTGACAATAATTGAATAATACCAATTTATAATGTATACCTACTATAAATCCTTACTACCTACATACATATAATACATATATACTCATAAAAATATATAATACATATAAGTACAGTACATCCCAGAAATGTAAATGTTTATAGAATACAGTGTTACTTTTTCACCGGTACAATAATTTTTCCCACGTCATTGGTATCGATAATAGATTACATTTATCAAATAAAATTGACATATATTTTTTTTTTCATTTGTTACTAATTTATCCTTCATGCAAATGTAAAATAATGGGCTCACTACTGGGCGGCGGAAAGGGGTGAGCGACCTGCCGGCCGGCGCACGAGTTGGCAACATAGCAGTTATCTAATATCGGTGACTAGGTCACGGTCAGTCCCACGGTTGACGTAGGTGTGTGCACGCGCGCCGCATCGTACTATCTTCAGTCGGAAATTGCTCGTACGAAATGGTTCGTAGTTATTTTCTCATTGGGAAAAATACAGTGGCAGCTCAGCGGCTATACGCTGAAGAAAGTGTGATCCGCCTGGAAAATGCCAGTGTTGCCATGGCCAGCCAGGTCAACAGATTTGACCTCGTGTGACTTTTTTTTGTGGGGTGAGGTGAAACGGCGGGTATACGTTGAAGAGGCCCAAAATTACGAAGACTTAAAAAATCAAATAAGGAGATCGAAGGAGACATTCATGTGAATGAATTAATTAGTATGAGAAAAGGACTCCATTAACTTAGGTTTGTTTTTTTTATTCCAATCATTGTACATAAAGATGATTTCAAATTTTTAAATACGCCTCAATGAAAGTTTCTGTCCTACTTTGTAATTTTATCACGTTTCCCAGACATAATTTAAAACATTCGACAAACTTCACTCACAGAAAAATTCTTTATTTTGACGATCCTAAACCCGTGCAAGTATGAAGGAGGATTTGGGATCAAGTAAGATTTTTTTACCAAGTCATAATGATAAGTTGATAGCCAGTGCACATTACCGCCGCCGCTTTTCCAACTCGCCATGCCGTGTGCGATGACGGTTTAAACAAAAAGTTGCCAGTTCGTGTGTTTTGTTAGTTGGGTCAAACGTAAATCCATGTTCGGAGTCTTTCCGGTGGACAATCTAAAAGTTAAGGCCTATAAAGCTTGATTTTCGTATGAAAGCCTAATCTTCATTAAGACGTCCTCCTTTTCCATTGCTTTGTATGATAAAAATCATTACTATCTGTCCACAGGCTGTTAACTATCGACCACAGGAAAGAAAAAGTGCGTGTTCTGCTGAACTGTAGAGCCCCTCTTTCCTGTGGCCAATAGTAAGCAACTGGTAGGAGTGTAGTCGTGATTTTTATCATACAATTCAATAGGAAAGGAGTGCCTTTAAATGACAATTATAAACCCTTATTGTCATTAAGAAAAATTAACTCTCATAGCCCTTAACTTTTAAAATGTCCACCGGAAAGACTCGTAACATGATTTTAAGTTTGACCCAGTTGCACATTGATAATGCGTAATGCGTCCAAATTTCTTGTTAGGTTTGCGGATAAGTTCAAACATTGGTATTTCAGTTTTTTTGTTCTAAATGGGTAGTAACAAAAAATGCTACTATTCTGTAACTTGGACTACTATTACGTATGTTGATTTTTTGTACTGATGAAAAAGTAACCTTGTATAGCCAATGGAAACTTTGACGGGACAATCACAACTATTTTTAAATGGCGGTTTAAGTTGTTGATATTGAAATTCATTACCGTGATGCATTGAAGATGGGGTGACACTTGTCAAATAAAATTCAGGATCGTTTTTGAAAGGCAATTTAGTATGACGTGCGGCTTCCATGTTTTATTTGTTCGTAGATCAATGGATAGGACGGGGTTAAATCGTGTTGTGGTATAAATAAATAAATAAAATAAATATCTTGGGACATCTTACACATCATACACAAATCAACCTAGTCCCACGGTAAGCTCAATTAAGGCTTGTGATATGGGTACCAAGCGACGATATACAGGGTGGTCCAAACCTTGACGTCAAAAAATTTTTTTTAGGTTCCCTACGTCATGGGCTATCGGAATATACCCCATGTATGTTAGCCGATTTTTTGTAGTTTTCGAGTTATGAATTTTTGAAAAAAATTTTTTGAGAAATTTTGGAATGAAGAAATTTATTGATAACAAAAAATTATTGGGTTTTTTTAATATTTTCTTTTTGTAAAAGTATTACAACAAATAAAGCATTTACTGACAAAAAAATTAGCGTTCTCTCTTTGATACAAGTAGGATAAAAAATAAAAAATTCTAAATTTTACGTTAAAAACGCACCAAAATAGCATTAATGTACGTAAATAAAAAAAATAAAACATATCTCAAGGATTTTTGGTAATGTCAAGACTGCCCTAGACCTTAAACCTTCGTAAAATCAAAAAAAAAGTTATACTTAATGATGACGATTTTTCGGAGTAGTCAGTCAAATAAACTTAAAAAAACTTCAAAATTTTTAATTTAAAAATAAAGTGAAATTTCGTCTGTTTTGTTGTTCTTATCAATAAACAAATACAGAAAATACCACGAAAGCTCAATTTGTGTAGTTATTCAAGTCATTTTTTACGACTTTAAAATTTTAAGTTTTTTAAGTTTATTTGACCGACTACTCCGAAAAATCCTCATCATTAAGTATCACTTTTTTTTTGCTTTTACGAAGGCTCAAGGTCTAGGGCGGTCTTTAGAATACGAAAATTCCTTGGGATATGTTTTATTTTTTTATTTACGTACATTAATGCTATTTTGATGCGTTTTAGCGTAAAATTTTGAATTTTGTATTTTTTTATCCTACTTGTATCAAAGTGAGGACGCTAATTTTTTTGTCAGTAAATGCTTTATTTGTAGTAATACTTTTACAAAAAAAAACTAGTTAAAAAACCGAATAGTTTTTTTTTATTAATAAATTTCTTCATTCCAGAATTTCTCAAAAAATTTTTTTCAAAAATTCATAACTCGAAAACTACAAAAAATCGGCTAACATACATGGGGTATATTCTGATAGCTCATGACGTGAGGAATCTAAAAAAAAATTTTTGACGTCAAGGTTTGGACCACCCTGTATATAATAGATAGATACATATAGATACTTAAATACATAGACAGCCATGACCAAGGAACAAATATTTGTGATGAATAAATACACAAATAATGCCCTCGCCAGGATTCGAACCCGGAACCTCTAGCTTCGCGGGCAGGGTCACTACCAACTAGGCTACGGAGGCTGGCTAACGTAATTTAATATCTCTAGTTATTGTAAAGGGAGAACCTTAAGCTCTGCGTACGGGTGCTCTAAGTTCTAGAATAGTATGTCGGTAACCAGGAGTCTAGCACATCTTTATGAGTCGCATGTCAGTTCACACAATTTGTCACTCGCGCCGCGACAAAATGTATGAACCTGACAGGCGACTTTGAAAGATGTGCTACTAAAGCTCAAGCCATAAAAATAAACAAAAAAAAATTGGTTGCCTGTAAAGTCGGTATACGGGCGAAAGTTTTACGTGACAACGACTTTCACTTTTTATGTCTGTCTCTCTCGCTCTTAGGCGGGCTAACCATGCCCGAGTGGAAGTTACGCGTGCCTCTCACTCGCTCTCATTGTGAGCGCATAACGTGAGCGGAGCGTAACGCAGTTTCTTGAAGTGTCACCCGGCAAACCAATTTATAAGACGTTGTCACGTAAAATAAATAATCCGGTATCTTCCGCAGGTACATAGTCCAATACGCAGCAGCGGTGGACGGCGTGATAGTGTCCGGCGACAACTATCGCGACATAGCCACCGAGCACCCGCGCTGGCGCCGCGTCGTGGAGCGACGGCTGCTGCCCTTCACGTGGGTGCAGGACCTCATCATGTTCCCCAGGGACCCGCTAGGCAGGCACGGGCCCAGTCTCGACCAGTTCCTGAGACACGACAGCTAGCTACAGCGACAACTACCGCGTCGTGGCCGCCTGCTGCCCTTCACGTGGGTGCAGGACCTCATCATGTTCCCCAGGGACCCGCTAGGCAGGCACGGGCCCAGTCTCGACCAGTTCCTGAGACACGACAGCTAGCTACAGCGACAACTACCGCGTCGTGGCCGCCTGCTGCCCTTCACGTGGGTGCAGGACCTCATCATGTTCCCCAGGGACCCGCTAGGCAGGCACGGGCCCAGTCTCGACCAGTTCCTGAGACACGACAGCTAGCTACAGCGACAACTACCGCGTCGTGGCCGCCTGCTGCCCTTCACGTGGGTGCAGGACCTCATCATGTTCCCCAGGGACCCGCTAGGCAGGCACGGGCCCAGTCTCGACCAGTTCCTGAGACACGACAGCTAACTACAGCGACAACTACCGCGTCGTGGCCGCCTGCTGCCCTTCACGTGGGTGCAGGACCTCATCATGTTCCCCAGGGACCCGCTAGGCAGGCACGGGCCCAGTCTCGACCAGTTCCTGAGACACGACAGCTAACTACAGCGACAACTACCGCGTCGTGGCCGCCTGCTGCCCTTCACGTGGGTGCAGGACCTCATCATGTTCCCCAGGGACCCGCTAGGCAGGCACGGGCCCAGTCTCGACCAGTTCCTGAGACACGACAGCTAACTACAGCGACAACTACCGCGTCGTGGCCGCCTGCTGCCCTTCACGTGGGTGCAGGACCTCATCATGTTCCCCAGGGACCCGCTAGGCAGGCACGGGCCCAGTCTCGACCAGTTCCTGAGACACGACAGCTAGCTACAGCGACAACTACCGCGTCGTGGCCGCCTGCTGCCCTTCACGTGGGTGCAGGACCTCATCATGTTCCCCAGGGACCCGCTAGGCAGGCACGGGCCCAGTCTCGACCAGTTCCTGAGACACGACAGCTAGCTACATCGACAACTACTGCGATGTGGCCGCCTGCTGCCCTTCACGTGGGTGCAGGACCTCATCATGTTCCCCAGGGACCCGCTAGGCAGGCACGGGCCCAGTCTCGACCAGTTCCTGAGACACGACAGCTAGCTACAGCGACAACTACCGCGTCGTGGCCGCCTGCTGCCCTTCACGTGGGTGCAGGACCTCATCATGTTCCCCAGGGACCCGCTAGGCAGGCACGGGCCCAGTCTCGACCAGTTCCTGAGACACGACAGCTAGCTACAGCGACAACTACCGCGTCGTGGCCGCCTGCTGCCCTTCACGTGGGTACAGGACCTCATCATGTTCCCCAGGGACCCGCTAGGCAGGCACGGGCCCAGTCTCGACCAGTTCCTGAGACACGACAGCTAGCTTGTGATTCGGGAGTCAAGTCGGACAGAAATAAAGAAAAACCTTCCTTTATAGGGCACTGGTCTCAAAAACGACCACCCTATAGCACTATCTTATTGTATTTTTTTCTTGTACAGAAGTTTTCGAACTATATAATGGCGTTGAGGCTTGAACTCACGATTTTTTCGAGTCTTGCCCGTTAAAGGGTTAAGTTCCTCCGGCAGAAACAGACAAATCTACTTGTTCCTGTGGCACGAAAGCTAGCTGCAAAGTAGAAGCACTTAATTTCATGGGTGGATTCGCACAGAAATAAAAAAAATACCTCTTTTTATCATGTTTCAAAAGGAACTGACACATTGACTTGTTCCTGAGGCACGAAAGATAGATAAAAGTTACACTTACTCCCAGCTAGCTGTAATCGTTTCGTGGGTGGATCAACATTTTTATTGTGTTCAGATAATGGACAATAAGAAATAAAAAATGTAACAGTAAAGGAATGCAGGACATCATAATGTGACCCAGCCTCAATCGTTCGTGGATTATATACAAGTTTTTATGTTCAAACTGCCAGAAAAAAAACCTGAATAGTTTTTTGACGTTATTGAGTTCCCCGTAGAAACTGATACATCTTCCATCAGTTCTAACCCGATAGATCTCTAAAGAAAACCTAATGTCATAGAAGGATCGACTATTTACTTTATTTCCCACAGACAGAAGAGCATAGTTTATTGGAAAACATGTTGAACATGTTCTATTATATAAACGGGAAAAATATTGCTAAAAAGTCTCACCAAATAATATTTCTCCAAATTTAAATGTTGATCATTAATCCTGTATGTATGAAACACTGTAAAAATCAATATTCTGGGACACTAATAAACATGTATTATTATAAAAAAAATCCAAAGAGTGTAGGTACTTACCACAGTGAAGTGACAAAAAAGGTGGATCCACCCACAGTATCCTCATTAAATGTAAGATGGAAAAAAAATTAAATCGAGAAGAGTTCAAAACAAATACTATTCTGTGGTCTTCTTGTCTTACTCAAACAAAACAAAATTGATATCTTAGGAGGTCCCAAGTTTTCAACACCTATTTATTGATTCAATTTGAAGTTTTAAATCTTTTTTCTGAGATAAAGAGGTCAAACTTGAATCGGATCATATATATGTATATGTAATTCTTACGGGTTTATGGTTTCAAAAATACAATACTTATATTAAAATTTGTAAACTAAAATAAACGGTTATATTATATAATTAGGATGACACAAATACTTCAAGGGATAAAATCACCATTTAGTATACTTTAGCACTGATCAATGGTAAATACTGTGAACCTTATAGTGTCAATATAAGGTTAAGTATTTATTGCCAGTCAATGTATCATTGCTAAAGTATACAAGGTCTATAGTGAGGTTGTGTTATGTCTCCTATTTTATTAAGTACAAAATAAAGTTTTATGTTGTTTTAGTTTCAAAAAGTATCTACAGCTGACAAATGGATTTTTATATTTGTAAAAGTTTTTATTTCTACTGATTTGTAGGAACTTTTCCACTGGGATTACAAAATATTTAATTGTTACCATATAATTTATTAAATAATATCCAACTATACTGTTGAGTGAAGATATAAATAGGAAAACATTTGCGTGTACAGATATCATAAGTTGTGAATTATTTCTAGTTTATATCTTCAGTCGTGTCTTAGAATCTTAGATATTTCGTAGTTTTTATACTGATAGTGATAATATGATAGGGTAAAGCGGGGTGTATTTATATGTCCCTCGGATATGTCCAGAGGGTTGCCAAAAAAGGCAATAGCCAAGGCCTTTAATTGAAAGTATAAGTCCAATAATGTTAGTGATTTTATATTTAAAAATGCTTCTATTTCAACTGCAATAGAACCGTTTAATCCGACTTATTGAGATATATGTTACATGATTATGCTATTTGAGCTACCTGCGGCACCTAGGTTTGCCTAGTTTATATTCCAACCGACTACCATAAAGTACTGTAGGTACCTCGTTACCTGTGGCCTATTTCACCATAATTACAAGTGTGACAATTGTAAAATATCACTTTTACTGACGTCACAGGCCTCCGTAGGCTACGGCTACCGCCTACTATCGGACGGTCCATGTGCTTATTTGCCACCAACATAAAATTATTACTGATAACGTTATTAAATCGTTAATAAACTACTTTGTATTTTCCCAGACCCGTGACAATTGTCGCAAGGTTTAGTACAATTCTCATTCAATCTTGACATGAGGTTCGGCATATGTCGGGATTTCGCTACAATTGTCATGTTTTTTGTGACAATTGTAATTTTGCTTCATAAATACTAGTTAATTACTGCTGATTTATTAAAGTTCCTGCACTACATTTTATGTTGGTGGCAAACTAACGCACGGCCCTTCCGATGGTAAACGGTAACTGTAGCCTATAGACGCCCCAGATTGGAGAAACAGTAAATTTACAATTGTAGGACTTGTCAATGTGGTGAAATTGGGGCCTGATAATAAACAATTACAAACCTAGTTTATCGAATCAATGTTCGGCCTGTGAGATGCATTTTCTTTTTTTCTGGGTTTTCTGAATTATCTGGTAAAACTATGAATAGAGTTATTTCTTGATTTTGATTACATTATCAGTTTTTTATTTCAATTAAAATATACATTTATGGTTGAAAAAATTGTATTGAATTTGGATTACGCCTACGCCAAATAATGTGAACGTCATAGTGCTCGACACTATCCCTCTACATTTCATCTTTAACCTTAAGTTAGTAACACTAGGGTGTCAACTATCGGGCTCTAGCGTGTCGAGCACTAGGGCATTTATCTTATTCACTATTTCTACAAAACATAAATTATATTACAAAAAAGAGATACATTTAAAACCTAATGCTGTTATGCTTTTCCATGATTTTTGTTAAATTTATTTTAAACTTTATTTCGTATGCTAATTAATTTTATTTGATTTTATTTCGTCTTCGTCTTAAAATAAAAATTATGTAACGATGACGTGGCTGTTTGCGTCTATTCGTTACTAAATATGTCTTTGAATTATATTTTAGCTAAGAAAACAACCAAATGCTGAAATTACAGAAATATATTTTACTTATAACAAAATTATCAGAGTGGTTTTATTTCATCTTTCATCTGCCTGATGATGAGTCGCAGTAGATTTTGCGAATAAGACCTTTTTTCACGATTTAGTATTTAATATTTGACACGCATGCACAATCGAGCGTTATCCAACTAACCCAGGGTTAACTGGTGAATTTCATATATTTTTGACGCTTTTAACTTTTATTTGATTGATTTTTGGATTAGATAGGTACCTATTTCAGAATTGTACAAGTGTGCCTGCCTATGTAAGCATATATGTATGTAAATTATTTATTGAACACAAAACACAAGTAAAAATACAAAAAAAATTGACAGGTAAAAAGGCGAACTTATCCCTGTAAGGGATATCTTCCAGTTAACCTTTGAGCAAAGGAGTTTTCTATAGGAAGCAAAAGATAAAACATGCCGTATACAGTGGTGAACGTATTTAAGTTATTACCACAACAGTTATTATAAAAGCTAAATTCGTGAGATTCACTCATATCGAGACGAGTATGATCAAAGTTGATTGCTCGCATCATGACACCTCATACATTTCAAATTTGTTTAACGTAATTGTATGTACGAAGGGTTCGATTAGCAGGATGTTTAACCAAGTTGCCAATCGCTAGCCTTAGTAGCGTATCGTAGTTTTCCCTCTCTGTCACTCTTTAATATTGGTGCAACAAAGACAGTTAACTGCCTTTCGCTTACGGTTGACGAATAACGTTAGCGATTGGCAACTTGCG